>JASCZI010242169.1:6208-32849 GCA_036250425.1 Stylosanthes scabra | reverse complement strand
ACTCCCTAACTCCTCCTCAAAAATCTCATCCATCAGATTCTCATCATAGCTCCGCATGTTCGCCTTCTTTCTCAGCGAACGCTTCGAAACCGAACCATCCAAACAACGAGGTTCCATTATCGCTATCTGTGAGGCTCAAACAACGAAACAAACAAAAACCCTAACCCTGCACCAACAAAGAAACATGCCTCAACTCAAACTAATTCCAAAACCGCCATAACATATTCCTAATTTCCTAAGAAACCTTACCGTCATCAGGCGAAACAGAGACCGGGTCAATAACGGACCAAAACAGTGGAGAGCAGTGGCAGTGGCAGCTGCAGCGGAAGAAGGCGGAGCACGGTAGCTGTGGAGAGCGAAAATTTGCGGCAAATAGCTGAACACATATCCGGCGAGAGAAGGGCAGATCGGCGGCACGGAGTGGAGCCCGGAAAAAACGTCACGATGGGAGAACTGAAGAGACAGAGAGAGACCGGGATAAGTGGCTGAACCTAAATCCTCCTGAAAACCGAATCGATCATAAAAATAAAACAAGTTTAATCAAGATTCAACAAAAATCATTTTATAATAAAATAATCAATAATATTATGAAAATAATACTAAGGCTGATTGAATAATTAAGTTATTATTTAAAATTAAAAAATTATTATTTAAAATTAAAAATATTATTATTTAAAATTATATAAATTATTATTCTTAATTCACTATTAAATATATTAGCTTTATATTAGCTTTATATTAGCTTTGAAAATTTTCTCTTGTTGTTATTAGTGCTTAAAATAATACCGTAGTGAACAAATTTTCATATAAATTAAGAATGTGAGGAATTCATTAGCTTAAAACAACTTAATATTTAGATAGGAATTGCTAGTGCCTTAATCATCGTCTTATTATTATTAATTTAAGGCTCTTATACTGCACGGATGTAATTATATATAGAGAAAAAAAAAGTGTAAAGAATATTTTCTAATGCTTTCCTCCACAACAATAATATTATCAAAATATTTGATATAGTATACGTGTCAACACTACATATATAAAATTAATTTGTACTATGTAATTGGTCTTATTAATAGCAATCAATTTTTTTCTAATGTAAAATATTTAAATTACCTTATACTGAAATCAAATGAAGAACTCTTACACGTAAGTTATTACTGAAAAGTCCAAGATGCTTATTTCGGTTCTGAACATGGTGAGTTCTAAGATTGAAGAGAAATAAGATTATTAGAGGAATATTTAACTTTATAAAATAAAATAAATAAAAGTAAAATAATAAACTATCTATGTGACAATCAAATAAAAAAAATTCTTTATTCTATTTATCATTCTCCCTTTTCATGATAGCATATACCTCTGAACATTAGACACTTGTAGCATGCACTAAAATTATCCTCGAATTTGTAATTATCAACAAAAATGTCCATAAATTTTAAAAACGATAAATATACCCTTAAATTTTATTAAAACGTGACAGAAGTACTCCGATGTCAAATAGCCTGAAAACCGTTAATTATGAAATTTGACATGACAAATGAAGTGTTTTATGTGGCAAACGAAGTTCATATGTGTCATCTCATTCAAATAATTTTGTTCTAACCTCAATCACTCTAATTTTAGATGGAAGATCCTAATTCTTCCAAATTGAATAAATTAAAAAATCCTAAAATCAAACCCCAAAATTTAAACACTGAACCAATATTCACCAAAAATCAAATGTCTAAATCTCAATAAATAGTAGCATGGTTATTCTCTTAATTAAAGCAAAATCCTCAAAACAACACAAACAACATTAACAATATTCCCTTTATTCAAAAGAATCAAACTCACAAATCCAAAATCTCCCTTGTAATCTTCCTACTTTCAATAATCAAGTTTTTCTGGCTTACCAAAGAATGCAAGGAGCATCACTATGGTGATTCATGTAACAAAAATTGCAGGTACCATCACAACCAAAGCTGCAATCATTGAAGGATCCGAAAACTGTGTCAAGAATCACTGAGGTGTAGATTGTTGGCCACCCAAACGAGAAAGAAAAAGATGATGAAGATTGACTTTGGAGATTGTACCAAGAAAGTATGAATTTGAGAAAGTTCTATGAATATGTTAAGAGAGTGCCATATATATAACCAAATAAGAAAAGAAATATTCATATTCTTATTTTTGCTCATAATGTTGAGAAGGAACAAGTATTAAGAAGGTGGTTCCATGAATTTTGGGGTTTGATTTTAGGGTTCTTCAATTTGTTCAATTTGGGGAAATTTAATATTTTTAATAAGAAAATGGGAGTCAATTGAGATTGAAACAGGGTTATTTGAGTAAGATGACACATATGCAACTCTATTTGCCACGTCAGACTCTACAGTTAATGATTTCCAGATTTTTTTACATCGGGATACTTTTGTCACGTTTTAACAAAATTCGAGGATATATTTGTCGTTTTAAAAATTCATGGACATTTTTGTTAGTGATTTACAAATTCAGGGGCAATTTTGGTGGTTAACCCTTCTATTTACCATTCTCCCTTTTCATGATAGCATATACCTCTGAACATTAGGCACTTGTAGCATGTCAGCATAGTCTTCTTTGATAGTGGTGTATTTCTGGAATAAAAAACTATTGATTTTTGTATATTAATGACTTAGCTGCTTACTTCATTAATAAATTCTATATTAGATAAATTGGATAAGCTCCTCTAAAGTTGTTAATCAACTTAGTGAAAAACATAATACTCTAATTACTCTTAAATTAAAATAATAAAATAAATAAGTAAAAAAAGTTATAAATTTAAAAGTGATTAAAGTATTATTTTTTCTCTAAAGTGACTAACCAATTTATAAGATTTTCTCTAGATAAATTAGAGTTTTAAAACAAATGACAATTGACACCAAATAAAAGATAAATTAGTTTTAAATATTTCTTAAAATTAGTTTGCCAGAAAAATTTATACGATCTAAACCATTTTTAGTTTTTTTTAGTCACAAAAAAAAACCATGTTTAGTTTTTAAAAGCATCTAATGTCAAGTGTCAATAGTAGTATTAATTTTCTCGTTGCTCAAATCTCTCTTGAGAAGGGTAGACACCCAAAACCTCTAGAAGTGTTGGATGAGGGGCGGGTCAAAACATGTTGTATTTGGTTGAAAATAATGTGTATAAGAAGTCTCACATCGCTTGATGTAAGAAGTGTGAGTGAGCCTTTAGGCTATAAATAAAGGTTTAAGTTGAGAGTTTTAAGTGTACCAAGTTAATACACATTGTATGACTTTTAAATTCCTTCTTGTACTTTAGAGTTCTTTTCTTGTAAGAGTGTGGAGGGTGTAGTCATTGAGGATGTGTAGGAGCGCTTGGTGCCGGAGTAGAAAATATTATCGTGTGGTGTAATACTTTTTCATAATATTTTATTGGTTGTCATTTGGCAACGACCGTTGTTTTTTTTCCCTGTTTTTGAGTATCCACGTTAATTCTCTTGTGTTGTGATTGTGTTATTGTTCTTTCCTATTTCTCCATTTTAATTCTCCATGGGGGTATGGTCACGATGCCCAACAAGTGATATCAGAGCTATGATTTAGTGAATGTAAATTCTTAGTATGCTCTGTGGTTGCAGCTTTGTCTGATCTTCCACATCAGAAAAGAATTATCATGTGTAATATTGGAGAATTGTTCGTGGTAGCTTGGTTATTGCTGTGTTGCTTAAAATGGCACTTTTTTCAAGCGCGGTGAAGTTTGATATAGAGAAATTCAACGAAATGATGGTCTTTGGCTTGTGGCGAGTTCAAGTCAAGGATGTATTGATACAATTGGGATTACACAAGGCTTTAAAAGACAGAGTTTCCAGCAGGGATTCTAAACAAGGTGAATCGAGTATGAGCGATGAAGTCTAGGAAGAGTTGGATTTGAGAACAGCAAGTATAATCCTTCTGTGTTTGGCTAAGAATGTGCTTGCAAATGTTCAAGGTATATCAACAGCCAAGGAACTTTGGGAAAAGTTTGAAGAGCTATATCAGGCGAAAGGTATATCAAATCGGTTGCTGCTGAAGGAACAATTTCATACTCTTCGGATGAATGAAGCTACTGAGGTGTCCGATCATCTGAGTACTCTTAATGCTATAGTCAATGAACTTGAGGCCATTGGAGTTAACATTGATGATGAAGACAAGGCGTTGAAGCTCATACTGTCACTTCCCTCATCCTTTGAATACATGAAACCTGTTTTAATGTATGGAAAGACGACTCTCAATTTTTCTGAGATTGCTAGCAAAGTTATTTCTGAAGAAAGAAGATTGAAGTGTGAGAGTTGAGCTACTGACTCAGTATTGTTGGTGACCAAGAATGAGAGAGGAGGGTGGTTGAAATACGGAAAGTCTGGGCATACAAGGAGATATTGTCCAGGTGGAACAAGTTCAGCAAAAGACTCTGAAGTCGCTGACGTAGCCTCTCTGGTTGAGAGATAGAATGATATCCTCTGAAATGTTGAGAGATGTATCCTCATGGTAGGTCTGTATTGCCATTGAAGATGATGAGCTGCCACAATTACACATGGGCATTGGTTGGTGGTTGATGCAAGATATGTGATGGTGGAGTTATGTCAATGGGCAATGGTTGAGGAACTTCCAGGGAAAACCAACATGAAAACAACACCATAAAATCTTAGCAAGGTTTGTTCGACATGTGCTGATGAAATTCTTAGAATTGGCTAATTCTAAGTGGATGCACTTTTTATGGTGGAGTGCGATAGCTATAGAGCTATAATTGTCTGTGTTGACAATGTCATTATTTTCAACCAAGGTGGACATTGTTATATTTGGTTGAAAATAATGTGTATAAGAAGTCCCACATCGCTTGATGTAAGAAGTGAGAGTGAACCTTTATGCTATAAATAGAAGCTTAAGTTGAGAGTTTTAAGTGTGCCAATTCAATACACATTGTATGACTTTTAAATTCCTTCTTGTAGTTTAGAGTTCTTCTCTTGTAAGAGTGTGAATGGTGTAGTCATTGAGGGTGTGTAGGAGTGCTTGGTGCTGGAGTAGAAAATATTGTAGTGTAGTGTAATACTTTTTCATAATATTTTCTTGGTTGCCGTTTGGCAATAGACGTGGTTTTTTTTTCCTTTTTTGGGTTTCCACATTAATTCTCTTGTATTGTGATTGTGTTATTGTTCTTTTCTATTTCTCTATTTTAATTTTTTATGGAGGTATGGTCACGATGCCCAACAAAAAAGAAGGCCTAAACCAAAAGTATACGAAATTACAAAAATAAAGTAGAAAAATTAAATCAATCCTGTACAAAAATGGCTTAGTTTTAGCTAGGTTTCTTAGCATCCGATATAAGCAAGGTTAAACATATTGGAAAATATTATATTTTATATTTTTAAAATGAAAAAAAAATTCACATAACATAAGTCATATAATTTAAAATGTATTATAAAGATATACTTATAAAAAAAATGTGTGATATTTATTATTGAATGTTTGTACGATGAATTGGTACATAAAAATTTTTCATATCAAAAAATTCATTAATAACAAAATTCGTGTCCAATTTCGTGGAGCAATTTTAGCATTTAGAAACTTTTTTTTTTTAATTTTAGCAATCTTTGTTGAGAGTAATTTTTCTCTGCAATTTTTTGTCGATATTGTTACTTGCGTTTTCATTTTTAGTGATAAATAATATTAGGAGTCACCTTTTATTTATATTGGACTAAATATTGAATTTTTTAACAATTTAATTATTAATATAAGACTGTTTTTCAAATAAAATAAATAAATACATACATACATATAGTTACTGTTTTTTTCCACAAAAAATAATATCACATGGAAAGCATTTTCTCCGTGCATTCGTAGATTAAGGTTATACGCAACATCCTGTATCAAGGTATGATGGTAAAACCCTTTTGCTCTCACACTCACCCATCAAAACGCGTCTACAAGGAAGAAATACCCACACCCTTATAAAGTATGTTTCGTTCTCCTTTTTAACTGATGTGGAATTTTACATTCCACCCAGTAATAAGAGCCCAACAACTTTGTCGGCACATCGATCTATGCCCTGGCTCTAATACTATTTGTAACACCCTGACCGCCTGCTTGTAAATATTGTCCGTTTTGTCGTTTAGAGATGTTAACTCCTATGTGGGTCTCCCCATATTCACTCACTTATCAAAACGCGTCTGCAATAAAGAGATATAAATAAAGTATTTAGCGGTCCCTCGACACCTATGCCCCCATTCCTCCGTGAAAATATGATTCCCGAAATTTGTATATTTTAAAGTTAATACACTTTAAATTACAGTTAACAGTTACCCGATTAACTAAAAAACACTAACAAAAACTATAGAAAGAATCTAACATTTTTTATGGAAAAAATCGAAATGATGCAACACTAGATAAATAAATAAATAATAAATAAATTTCACATTTATCAATTTTTGTAATTATAAAATTTTGAATCCAATTTAAATATCACCATTAAATTTATCACTATTATTTTATTGATCACTATTAAATTGTATTTATCACTATTTCTTTTATCCCAATTTAATGGTGATTAATACTATTCAATTTTGTAAAATATCTCTAAATTTCCTAATGTATATTCCAAATTTTTTGTATATTCATAAAAATATATACCACTAACAATTTCATACATGACTAAAGTTTCAAGAGTTTAACTAATGTGCTAAGAATAATCAAGCGCCCACGATTAACAAATATTTGCGAATAACGCATGCAACTTATTATATAATTGATATTGATATGAGAACTAGAGGAAGGGCAGTTGGAGAAAATGCTCACACAAAGGATGACATTAGTGTCCAGGCTGTACCAAACCAGAAGAGGCATGAGAAGCGTGAAGTGATGAAACCTCAAATAGGGGAAAAGAAACTATAAAAAGTGTGTGTTAATTGTGAGTCTTCTTTCTCCGCTTCTATTCTCAGTTCTATTCTTTGATATTGGAGGAGAGTTTGGGTCCATTATTTTTCTACGGAAAATTTAGGTAGCTATCATTCATGAATAGGACCCATGATATCGAAAAGGGCCAAATTATAGATATGATCCAGCCTCTTTCATCCACACCTGGTTTGGATTGGTAAGAGTAATTTGATCCAATTCATGTGCTATCCTATTCTCACTTCTCTTAACATGTGAGAAAGAAACAGATCTAAAATAGCTAATTAACTGCAAACCATCATAAACAAAAGAGCCAAAATAACTCCTACTAGTTCTATTCTGTCTAAAGGCTTGAATAGCTTCAATGTTGTCACTCTCCAAAATAATATCAAACAAACAACATTCTTAGGCCAATTTCAGGCCCAAAACACAAGCATATGCTTCTGCTTCATGAGGGAGAAGGGATGATTGAAGGTTCCATGTGGCAGCAACTGTAATCTGTCCCAATCAATATCTGATAACTACCCCTATCTTCATTAAACCATTATCCACCTTACTAGCATCCACATTTACTTTCCACGCTTGTTTAGGTGGGCACACGCATGAGGACGGGCTGTTGCTGCCGAGAGGGTGAGGCTTCGGGCTAGAGTGCAACTCCTCACTCGAAGATACTCTGCAAAATTCTTCAAAGGTTTTAGTCACTGTTTCCACCACTTCAATTGGAGAGTTCCTCTTTCCCTCAAAGACAACATCGTTCCTGGTTTTCCACAAAGCCAGAATACTCGCGCAGAAGAGGCCCTAGCCAAAAGCATCCAATTCGGTGAAGATGGTTTTGATCCAGATCGAGATGCTCATCGATTGTTGGGAGGGGGATCTAATTGTGAGAGGATTTGAGAACCAGAACGTTCTTCCAAAATCACAGTCCCTGAGAAGGTGGGACTCAGTTTCTTCCTTTCTCCAGCATAAAGGACATAGAGCATTGCATCTGATTCCTCGTTTCTGCAGGTTGGATCTAGTCAGCAAGGACTCGTTGATGGCTCTCCAAGTGCAATTGAGAGCTCGTGGGTGAGCCTTGGCTTTCCAGAACTGTTTCCAATTAGGGACATCGATCTTGACAACAGGGGAGCTGGTAGAACTCTGGGCCTCCATAGCCATGATTCTGTGATAAGCATCTTTCACCTTATATTCTCCATCCCTTGTATGTTTCCAGAAAAGGTATCTGGCTGTATAGTAATAGGGATAGGAATTTCTAAGATTTGCTTGGCTTCAAAATCCATGAATATTCGATTAATTTTGTTGGAATCCCAGTTTGTACCTTGGTCATCCATAAGCTCTCTCATAGTAGCATCCTTGTCCAATTCTGCATTAGATGATTAGATCCTATAGCCATTCTGTCTTGGTAACCATGGCGAGTTCCAAATTCTAATCGTTTTGCCGTTCCCAATTCTCCATAGCCCTCCCATTTCCAAATTCTTCTTTGCATTCCAGATACTCCTCCAGGTGTAGCTAGGATAGAAACCCATAGTAGAATCTAGGAAGTTGGATTAGGGGTAGTACCTTAAGCTGATTACCCTTGCAGCTAGTGAGTTCGGAGATTTCATCAAACGGCACCCTTGTTTTGCTAACAAGGCTTGGTTGAACGCCTCAAAGTTTCGAAATCCAAGTCCCCCTTCGGTCTTCCGGTGACAAAGTTTCCCCCAATTCACCCAATGAATTTTCCTCTCGCCATTTTTACTTCCCTAATAAAAGCTTCTAACCATTGCGTCAAGACCGTGGCAGAGTGCTTTCGGTAGAAGAAAGCATCCATTGATTAAGTAGGGATAGATTGCACCACTGCTTTGATAAGCGTTTCTTTCCCGACCCTGGAAAAATAGCCCTCTTTCCAACCTTTGAGCTTCTTCCAAGCCCTTTCCTGGATAAAATCGAACACCTCTTTCTTGGATTTCCCTACGAAGCTGGGGAGTCCTAGGTACTTGGAGTGATGGTCAATTGCCTTAATTCCTAACCACTCTTGAATGAGAATCTATCTGTCAGTTGGTACGTTTCGGCTGAAGGAGACCTCGGATTTATCCAGGTTAATATGTTGGCTAGAAGCACTCTGGTAAGAAATTAGAATATCCTTAATCTCTTTGATGTCATGGTCAGACACTCTAAAGAAAAGGATGCTATCATTCGCGAAAAATAGATGGTTAATCTGGGGGCTTGCCAAGCTATCTTAATTCCTCTGATCAGTTTGCTTTCTTGGGCCTTGATCAACAAACCTGACAGGACCTCCGCGCAGAGAATGAAGAGATAGGGGGAGATTGGATCCCCCTGTCGTAAGCCTTTTATTGGTATGAAAACTTTGCTAGGGATTCCATTTAGCAACACCGAGAATGAAACTGAGGAGATACAGCCCCATATGAGGTTGACCCATTTCAAAGAGAATCCCATATCAATTAGGATTTTTCTGAGAAAACCCCATTCGATTCTATTGTACGCTTTCGCCATATCAAGCTTGATCCCAACATAGCCCTTTTGACCTGCAATTTTCTTCATGGTTTAGAATGTTGAGAACGGTTCTGGTAACGTCATCGCCTACAATTCCCCACATCTTTTGGTAACAAAGGGCAATCATCGCATCTGGACCAGGGCTTTTGTGGGATGGAATTGCTTCAGGGCTTGCTGTATCTCCTCCTTAGTAAAATCTGCATCCAAATAGGCTTTGTTTTCATCAGAGAGTCTGCCCTTTACCATGCCATAGGGTCCTCAGTAGCTTCGGAGCCAAAACAGAGTGTCAAAGTAATTCACCATAACCATCTCAATCTGCTCTTCCTTGTTATAATTGAACCCCGCATCATCTTGAATGGTTAATATTATGTTTCTTCTCTTCCTTTGGGAGGCTTTATGATGAAAGAACTTGGAGTTTCTATCTCCATGCTTAAGCCAATCTGCTCTAGCTCTTTGAGCCCAGTATATTTCCTCTTCCTTAAGAAGATCATCCAGGTTTGTTTATGTGAATTTGATCAATGCCACTGTCTCTGCGCTTTGAGATGCAGAGTAGATATGAATGTGAGAGTTCTGGAGGGTTTTGATATATTTAGGAATATCCCCAAATGTTTCTCTTCCCCAACCATCTGGATTGCTGCCACAGTTTTTAATCTTTAGTTCTATAGAATCATTACTGGTTGCCCAAGCTCCCTTGACAATTTCAGCACAGTTTGCATCTCTTAACCATAACTCTTTGAACCTCAATCTATGAGTTCTCTTCCTCTCTGTCGTTGTCTCCCCTTCAAGGTTCACTAGGATCGGGCTATGGTCTGACTTTATCGATACAAGTGTTGCACTACCCTCTTTTGAAAGGCTTCTTTACAATCTATCGTAGCTAATGCCCTGTCCAACCTTTCTTGGATATTGTCATCTCCACTCTACCCATTAGTCCAAGTGAAGGAATGCCCCGTGAATCCAAGATCCAGCAGTTCATTCGTTTGGATCACCTCTCTGAAACCCTGCATCTGTGTAAAAGTGACTGGATTGCCTCCCTATTTCTCTGATTGGCCTAAAATCTGGTTGGAAAATCCCCAAAAACCATCCACGACATATTAGTGGACTGGCCTAGAGAGTTTAGGAGGTCCCAACTCTGCTATTTATTTTCATTTTCTGGGCAACCATAGAACCCCGTAGCTCTCCATTTTCTGCCATCCTCTTGCATGGTGATTTCCATGTCAATGTAGTTTGTTGATAGGTACAGAATATCCACCGATATTGAGTTGTCCCATAAGACAGCTAGGCCCCCAGCTCTGTGTTTTCCATCACCTCTATAATCCACCCCAATGACATTATTCAGCCCTCCTCTATATCTAAGCCGCATAATCTCGTTCTCTTTGCGCCTTGTCTCCATGAAAAACACAAGGTTGGGTCCTTTCTCCTTTGTAAGCCTGTACAAGGCTCGAACTACCCATAGGTTCCCAAGCCCACGGCAATTCCAACTAATGAGCCTCATTTGGCGATGTGAGTGCCTCTGTGGTTGTTTCTTTTTTTTTGCTTAGCCTTCTGTATCTCAATCTCCATTGGCTCAAATTCCTCCATTTTCCTTTTAGTTTTTGCAGCAATTACATTTTCTTTTTCAGATTTCAAACTCGCAGCTACTTCTCTTGCTTGTCTTTTCCATGTTTTCTGCTCTCTTTTTTTGCCCCCTGTGTTTGTGTTTGTTGAGTTTATAAGTGGTTTGGATAGTTCATTTTGTTCTGCAGCTTTCTCCTCCTTTGCTTGGGCAATTTCCTCTTCAATGTTCCCCATCTGAAAATCTTATTTGTCTTTTTTCAGGTTGGGTGGAGCACTAATTTCAATTTCCAGGTTCTGGGCAAGAGTATCTTGGGTGGTTAGAGCAGACCTATCCGAGTTTTGGGTGTTGCAATCCCTCATTTTATTGGACTCCTCATGATCCTTCTTGAAAGAAGTTCCATGTTGTTCTAACACAGAGGCTTGGTCCTGAGTTTTTTCTATAGTGGATCCTTTCTGTTCGACCACAGCCTCTTCATTGTGGGGTTTCACTTTACTATTTCCCTTTTCAGTAGCATTGATCCTTACTCCAATAATCTCGGCTTTCAACCAGGGACCCAGGTTTTTGGACTTGCTTGAGCCTCGGTTTTCATCATTCATCCTTCTTTCACAGTTCGAGTCTTCATGACCTATGACACCAGAGTAATAGCATAGGTTTCACATTCTTTCATACCTGAAATCGATCCATTGAAGACCATCTTCCTTACTTCCAATGCTTGCTCCAGCTAGCTGGGGTTGCTGAATGTTCACACTGACTGTGGCCTTGATGAATCTGGTGTGGTCTCTCTGGTTTTCAAACACCTCGCACTCCTTAACTGCTCCAATAGTGCTTGCTATCTTCTTTCCAAGTTGAGGCGTTTTGCAGTGTTCAAGAAGCCCCCACATCTGAACTTTGATATCTGCTTCCTCTAGGTTTTCCTCCAGCGTTTTCTCACCTCTCTTCCATTTCTTCAACAAAAGCCAAGAGTTTCGAAATAGCCAGGGACTCCCTTTCAAGGCTTTCTCCAGATCTGTTTCGTGGGTGAAGAAGAACTAGTATATCTTGGGTTTCATTTCAACTATACGTAGTCCTTCTGGCCTTTTCCATATGTTGTCCATGGCAGATTGGATCCATTGTGTGTTAATGGTTTTGTCTATAAGAAGCTTCCCTACCAGATTGGTTTCACAGCCTTTGATACCATATTCTATATCAGCATTGTCATATATTATTATTGGGGAGGGGCTTTCTGTTTCAGTGTTTATAGTTTGCTCTTCGTTTGTTTCAATATGGGTTGATATTGTACTGTAACAGTGTTTTGCAGGAGTATTGTGTTGGAGGTATATAAGCAACACTTAGGGCGGGGCGGGGCGGCTCAATTCAAACGACCCAAGCATTACACCTTCAAAACCCTAGTAGAGCCAGGTTAAGGAAAGAGAAGCAACATCACTACAGCGTTACTTTTGGGTCCATTCTTGAGGATGAGCTAATCCTATCATTTGTTCTTTGAGCTATTTTGTTTGTAATTGAAATTATTTCTACCATTGCATCATTATTCCCAACTGTGGTCTTAAAAAATTCATTTCCTAGCTTGCTTGCGTCAATAATTCACTAACCTCAATTAAAATAATTAGACAATTTATCACAACTAAAATGAAATATATAACTAAAAATTAAAAAATTATAAAGACAAAATATTCATTCATTAACAACATTTTTAACAGTACCTAATCGTTCACAATTTTCAGCAATGTGTCTTCCTTCATTCAATCATTTGATATCTTTGCTATTAGTCATTTCTACCATCTTGTTTTACCCAATTCACACTCACTGTCCACTATTTTTCTCTCAAAACATCTTTCAAAATCAACCTTGCCAAATGATTTTCCTATTGCGCATGCATCACATGCGATGCTTATATAGTGGTCCCCTATATTTCTTAGAATTGGGAAATGTAAACTCCACCACTATTTCGCAATCGGAGGACCGTTATTGGCCTATTTGGAATCGAAGACGATGAAATAATGCTAACTGTGAAATATTGTAATAATACATAAAACAGGACAGTCAATTTTTCTTAGATTACAATTGTAAATATCAGATTTTTTAATTTATAAAAAGGTAGTGGATGTGAGGTGAATAGTCATCAATTTTAAATTTATTTATTAACATATATACTGTATGAATGTATTAATTTTCCTTTTTATTTTTAATTTATCTTATTATATGAGAATTTATCCTGTACATGTATAAATAATAAAAATGATGGTTGTTATTAGAAATATGAGCATCAGAATTTGTATTTTATTTTATAATAATTTTATTTACATATTAAAATCAATATAATATATTTTAAAATATAAAGTGTATATTAATAATAATTAAATTATATGTATATTTTATATTTAATATGTATTATTAATATTTACATTGATACTGAATAAATTTTGATATTATTATTCTCATTTGATGACTCTAACAACGACAAGGAATAGTGCGCTACTAAAGTGAATGAAAGCACGCTCACACAAGAAGACGCACCCTCACTCTCTGAAATGCTCTGTGTCACTGTCTTCTTCTTATAAAGCTTGTACCAAAGAAAACACAAACTCCCTTTCAGCCTTTTTGCTTTCACCCTCTCTTACAGCCACAGGTTTGTTATGCTTTCATTCATTTTATGCATGTTTCGTTTCTCACCTAACATCGCATAGAATCTTACGCATGCATCACTATTTTATTTTATTTTATTTTATTTTATTTATATTCGTTGATTTAATTTATTGCTTTGTTTGCTTTCTTTCTTTCTTTTTCCTTCATCTGATTTCTCACGCTTCTAGATCTGCTACAAACACCACATAGAATTTTCAAGTTTCGGAATATCGAGAATCTATCCTCCGATTAAATTAATTTTGTGTGTTTCGCACTCTCAGTTCTCTGGATTTTTATTATGTTTTCATTCGTTCGGAGTTTTTGAATTACTGATTGTGTAGATTTTGTTGTTCGATTAATTTATTCTTTTCAGTTATTGAGATAATTATATGTCTTTTTAAGTCAACGCTGTCAAGTGTGATTGGTTACCATGAAGCGGAAAAACTTTAGCTCTTGTTGATTTTGTAAAAGAAAAAGGCTCAATTCGGGTATTGTGAATTGTCTCTATTGTGTTCTTGTTCTGATGTTTAAGTTTGCTGTTCAAAATTGCATGCTGTTTGTGGAAAAAACAAAACAAAAGTTGTTGGTCAGACTGGTTGAAATGGTTGACCAATGAAATGTCTTCAAACAAAGTCTGGATTGGTTTTGTTTTCAATTTTGTGTTCTGTTAACAAACATCAGTTTACTTTTATATTGTCAACTTGTTGGTTAGACTTTTGAGAAGTATTTGTAGATCAAAACATTTAGGTGTTTCTCTCGGTTCTGATTTATTGATTTTTCAAATTAGAGGCTATGCATGTGATGTAGTGAAGTACCCTTAGAATGGATGATTTTGATAATGTTAATCTTTTGGGAGATTGGAAGCCTGATGATGCTTTTTAACCTCTCTCATTTTGGTTTCTGATTTTATTCTAGATTTATTTGCTTCTGAATTCACCATATTTTCTTACCATGTTTCCATATCACATTGTTTTCTGGCGGTTTTTGCGAAAATACAAATTCTAGTTGAATCTAATTTTAAGATATTTGCTGTAGGTTGAGGACTAGACTTGGCAGTCAACATGTACCTTCTTAGAAGACAAACCCAGAATCAGCCCGACGATTCCGTAATTCGAGAAGCAAAGGTGAATTTTTTTAATTTTTTTTTTTTTTTGCACATTTTGTCAAACCTGCCTGCAGCTATGTCCATAGCATGTTAGCATGTTGCCTTTAATATGATTGCTAAGTGTACCATAATTACAAACAGGTCGCTGAACTCAGGGCTGCTCTTGGGCCCTTGTCCGGGCGTCGTTTGAAATATTGCACAGATGCATGTCTGAAGAGATATTTAGAAGCACGAAACTGGAATGTTGATAAAGCCAAGAAAATGTTGGAGGAAACACTGAAGTGGAGGTCAACTTACAAGCCTGAGGAAATCCGATGGGTATGCATATTTGGTTCAGACACCCCCAATCTGATGATAACTAAATTTATGTTGATGCACATGTCATGATTGTAAAATTGATCCTTGCATCACAAGATTCAACCAGTTAACGGTGCCAAATATGAACATATTAGCACAAAATCTTTTATATTTCTGATAATTTTATAATATTGTCTAAATTGTTTGTGCTGGTGCTTTGTATGCCATTTGTTTTATTCTTTCTCATGTCAACACAATTCATTTCTTTATAATCTCTTCTAGTATATTGTTCTTTTACTTTCATAATCTGATGCAGCAGATTTCAAACTTGTAGCATGTACCATGAATATTTCTTTCTCTTCTGTTAGATCAACTTAATCTGTTGTAAGGCTTATAAATCAATAATTCTTACTCTCCAATAACAAAAAAAGGTCAACAACGAATTCATGGTCATAAATTAGCTTCGGAATGCATTTAATTGAGAATTAAGATGATACGTGATGGCTTCTGCATGTGTGATATCTTTGTAGTTCTAGGTGGGAATGAGTCCATATTAAGAATCACCTTGTGTACGGATGTTTTTCATACATAAACTATTAAACACCTTTCATAATTTAATAATTTCCTCCATATCCAGGCTGAAGTAGCACACGAGGGTGAAACAGGCAAGGTCTCAAGAGCAAATTTTCATGATCGCCTTGGGAGGCCAGTGCTTATATTGAGGCCAGGGATGCAGGTTGGATTAAAAATCTTGGTTACATGCTTTTGGGAAGACATGCTTCTATAACTGTCTTAACTTATGCTATTTTCCTTTTGGATTTAACTTTCTTGTCAGAACACGACGTCTGCGGTAGATAATATTAAGCATTTTGTGTACCTACTGGAAAATGCCATCCTTAATCTTTCCGAAGGTCAGGAACAGATGTCATGGTTGATAGACTTCACAGGATTTGCAATGAGCTCAAATCTCTCCATCAAAACAGCCCGTGATATTATTCACATTTTACAAAACCACTATCCAGAGAGGCTTGCTATCGCCTTTTTGTATAATCCTCCAAGGATATTCCAAGCTTTCTGGAAGGTTTGTTGTCCTTCCTTCCAAGTGATTTTTGCTGTTCTTCATTACATGGTTTTGTTTGATTTTGATTTTGATTTTTCCCCTCGTAATCCGTGTGTAAATGGTTTATTTTGGATTTATTTTGATTTTTGTGATATAAATTATGGCGTAGTTTGATTCATGTATCCAATCTAGGATGAGATTGATTGTTATTGTTCTTTGAGGTGTACGGTTACATTGCATGGTAATGGTTTTCTGCTTTTTACTTTGTATATTTCATTTAATCACAAGTTATTACATGCTAATCCTTTTGAAAAATGAAAAAAAAGCATTCATGGCCCCCTCAAAGTTCACTAAAGTTTGACAAAACTCACCAAATGTGACTCGGAAGATCAAAACATTTGTTTGTAATCTTTGAGTGCCAGAGGTGTCTTTCTCTCATTTAAGGGCTATTTCGTTGAAACCATAATCTTTCGGGTGTTAAAGTGGTTTACCCTATTATCAGTTCATAACATCTTAGTCACGGCATGATAAATTCAATTCAACATTTCAAGTATCTGTGATCATTCTTGAAATGCAGTAGTAGACTAGCATGTAGTCTTTAATCTTTAATCTGTGTTTTCTTCTTGGTTTCTTTTACATCCTACTAGTTCACCATGTCTCTTTGTCTAGTGATATAGAACATCTGAGATAAGATTATTTATTATTTTTTGACAATAATCTCTTAAGAAATTTGGAATTGCTCTATCCTTAACAGGCTGTCAAATATTTCCTGGACCCGAAAACGGCTCAAAAGGTTAAGTTTGTTTATCCAAATAACAAGGAAAGTTTGGAACTGATGAAATCGCTCTTCGACGTAGATAACCTTCCAAGTGAATTTGGAGGGAAAGCTACTCTAAAATATGACCATGAAGAATTCTCACAAATGATGGTTGATGATGACCTAAAAACTGCCAAGTTCTGGGGCATTGGCGATGAGAAGCCGTCAATACACCCCAAGGGTGGGCTTTTTCCGGGGCAGAGGTAGCACCGGAGCCAGTACCTGTTGAGCCACTTGCTATTTGAGTTAGCTGTTGTGGTTTTTTTTTAATTTTTTTAGTATAAAGAAACTAATGTATTTTTAGTTACAAATAAGAGAAAGACTATACATCCAAGTCAGAAAGGAGGAAGCAATCTGATGGTTAATTTAACCTGGCAGATATACTATGATGGGAAGCTCTTAGAATTGATATAGTGGTGTGATGGATTTGGATAGTGGTATTGTGGGGTCCTAGTTGCTAATTTCATCTCTGTCGTGTAACCAAAAAGAAATATATACTATGACTAAAACAAATCGGTGAACAACCTATTTGTTTCTTCTTTTTTATTTATGGATGAACATGTGAAGATTAGAAACATAACGATGAAAAAGAGATGATATCGAAAGAGAATTGATATTGGACTCGAGCATTGAGTATGAGTGAATGAAAAACATAATTGCATTGAATGAGAATTCTCTTGTTTAAAGCAATATCCTCACTATCAATTATCAAGAATCAGGCAAGACTCTAACTAAATACATGAGGCTGCTATAACAGAAAAGTTATAACAGAATAACAAAATTGAGAGATTCAATGCCTTATGTAACCTTGCCTTATGTAACCTGAAGCTATAGTTCGTTATTTACTCTTGACAGCCCCCCTCAAACTGAGTGGGGAGCTTGAAGACACGTGCAATTTGTCTCTGAACTTGGAGAAAAGATGAATGGACAGTGGCTTAGTCAAAATGTCTGCTATTTGATCACTTGAAGGAATGTTGGTGACAAATAGTTTCTTATTTGTGACTTGCTCTCGAACAAAATGTAAATCCATTTCAAAGTGTTTGGACTTGCTAGCAAAATGGGATTTACTGCTAGCAAGCAAGCATTCTGGTTGTCACAGTATATGGTGGGAGAGATTGGAATTCTGATTTTGAGCTCCTTTAGAAGATTTTGAGTCCATACAAGCTCAGATCGGACAGCTGCTAAAGCACGATATTCTGCTTTATGCTTGACCGGCTTACAGATTGTTGTTTATTGCTTTTCCGCTTTTCCATGCAAAGAGATTCGATCCTAGATAAACACAGTATCTTGTAACCGATCTCCTGTCATCTACATCTAAACCCCAATCTGCATCTGCAAAGGAAAGCAGTCTTGTGTCAGAGAAATTTGAAAATAGTAGGCCTTGATCCATAGTGCCTTTGATTTATCTAAGGATACTCTTGATTGCCCTCCAGTGATTGACAATTGGATTGTGCATATATTGACGGACTTTGCTCACTGAATATGTGAGGTCAGGTCTAGTAAGTGTATGGTATTGGAGAGCTCCAGCAATGGACCTGTAAAGTTTTGGATCTTCAAAGCGAGGAGAATAATTAGCACTCAATTTAGAAGAAATAACTATAGGTGTGGGGGCAGGATGAGCCTGAAGCATATTAGTTTTGGGGCTAAGGATTTGGTGCCCCTCTTCAAGAGAGGGACATAGGTGCCCTTCTCAAAAATATTTATGAAACATAACCCATGCATATGTTTTAGTATTTGAAAGTGTCCCTTTTTATTTTTTATTTACTTTTTAATCTTTTTCTCCCAAACTTGAGAATTGAAAGTACCACCGCAGATCCGCAGCTTCATTTTTTCCCCTTAATTCTTGTAACCCCTACATTATTCTTTAGTTGTTTTACTTGTTTTGCCATAAAATTGTGTGAATAAATAAATATGCATCTCCATGAGAAGTTCATAAAAGCAAGATCTATGTCATTCTAAGAGTCCATAAAAGTAAGATGTATGTATCCTCTACAAGACTGCAAAGATTATCAATAAATTAATTGAATAAACCTTGAGGATTCAAAAAATGAAGACCGAAGAACACGCTCATATGAGAAAATAACAATAATTATAATGCTTTTAAGAAATTAAAAAGCCACCCAATATCAATGGCAAAAGAGAAATAAGAGGAAAAAAAGAAGTGAGCCTATGTGGTTCAATCCAAACTCCATGTCGACCAACAAGTACAAGAACATGGACAGCATGATCGATCATCATTATTATCAATGTTTAATTGTTTATAATGGATACGATGGATCTGGATTGAAATTTATTTACAAACAGTGATGGGTGATTCAGTAATTAGGTATGTATTATCGCAATACTCACCTTTTTTATTTTGAATAATGAGAGTTCAAAAAGAAATAAAAAACAAAACATGGATATTTTTTAAATATGAAAACATATGCATAGGATATCTTTCATAAATATTTTTGGAAAGGGCACCTATGCCCCTCTCTAACACCAAATCCTTAGCCTAGTTTTGGTTAAAAAATCTGTAATGTACTTCTCTTGAGTAAGAATGAGTTTGTTGTCACGAATATATGTGGCCTTAAAGCCAAGAAAGTAATTAAACTTTCCTAGATCTTTAAGAGAAAAAAATTGGATTTAATTGTTGAATTAGAAGCTGAAGTTCTTGTGGATTATCCCCTATCAAGAGTATATCATCAACATATGCACATAATAAAGAGACAGAGTTAGTAGTAAAATGCACAAATAAAGATGGATCTTTCTTGTGCTATAGAAACCAAACCTATTGAGAGTTGCAGATAGAGTCAAATACCAAGAGCTTGTTGAAGACCATATATATATAGCCTTCTTAAGAAAGCAAACCTGATTAAGAGTATAACTATTAAATCCTTGAGGTGGTGTCATATACACTTTTTCAAGCAATTTTCCATTGAGAAAAGCATTGTCAAAGTCAAATTGCCTAAGATGCCATCCTCTAGACAGAGCAATAGAGATTCCAATTCTGATTGTTTGAGGTTTAACAACTGGACTAAAAGTTTGATCGAAGTCTACTCCCTCTCTTTGATGATAGCCTTTAGCCACAAGTATTGCCTTATAACGAATTATTTGGCCTTGAGGATTTTTCTTCAAAGCAAATACCCATTTGCTACCAATTATAGTAGCATTACGGGGTGGTTCAACTAATTCCCATGTTTTGGATCTGGAAAGCTTGAAGCTCACCCACTATTGCCTTTTTCCAGTGAGGTAGTGCCATAGCTTGTTTGACAGTATTTGGAGTATGATATAAAAAAAGTTGGATCACTATCTGTAGTGTTAGTAGTGGCCGTATGTGCCTTGGGTTTAGTAATGCCAGACTTGGCTCTAGTAGTCATAGAATGTGTGTTAGTTGGTGGCATAGAAGATGGAATTTCGGTGGGTGGGGTAGAAGTTGTATTTGATGGTAAATGGATCTCAATTTCATTGATAGGAATCTGTCCAGTAGGTAAAGAAGTGGTAAGATTAGGAATGCATGTGGTCATAGGTTGTTGAGTTGGTGTGACAGTAGTGTTGGTGTGAGGTTGAAAGTGAGTTGAAAATGGAAATTTCATTTCATAAAAAATGACATTTCTAGAGATATAGAGTTTACCATATGGAGACAAACATTTATATCATGTGTTGTGTATCATATCCTAAGAACAAGCAAAATTGAGACTGATAGTCAAGTTTATGCTTGTTGTAGGGTATGAGAAGAAGATAACGTGCACAGCCAAAGACCTTCATAAATTGATAATCTAGTGCCTTTTAATCAAATAGACTGCTACTACAAAGGCATCATCCCAATATTGCAAGGGAAGGTCAGCTGTAGCTAAGAGAGAAAGACCTACCTCTGTGAGTTGTCTATGTTTTCTCTCTACAGAGCCTTACTACTGATGAGTGTATAGACAAGATAACCTGTGACTAATTCCTTGGTTAGACAAAAAAATCTTAAAAGGATTAGAAAGAAACTCAAGTCCATGATCCGTGGCAAAAGTTTGGCTGATGGACGCGATGATGATAGGAGCTTGTTTGCTGGACTCGATGGACTGATAAGACGACGCAAATGCGATGACAATGTGACAACACAATGGTCGGAGCACAGAGACTCGTTGATGGTGGTGTAGTCCGATGGTGACTTGTAAGTAGAGTTTAAAGAAGAGTTGGTGAGAGTGAAAGCATGGGTGACTAGTTTTTATGTAAAAGAATTAGAATTTGTTGTTATATATATATAAGAGGGGTAAATTTCATATTTAACGGGTATTATAAAGTTACCATGGAGCATGTACCTCTACTCCGTGCCGCCTCATTTAATGAACGATTATTAATTTCACCCATACCCGCCCCCTGATGGGGTGAATTGCCATCCTTAAGATAAATACAATAGCTTTGAATTGTTTTCTTCCTAGCATTTTTTGAATGGTAAATTAAATAGTTAGATTTTAGTATGTATAAAAACATTATCTTTTTAAAAGTGTTACTATTTTTTTTAAAAATATAACCTTAAAGACTAGATCTTCATATAAAGATGATTTTTGCATCTTCATTGTACTTGCCTAAATAGCATCTCATAAAACCAAGTTGAATAATTCTAATGGTAAGCTTATTAGTTTGCTTTAGCAAGTATCAGGGTGCAAATCACGCCTTGTACAGGAAGCAACCCAATAGCCAACAACAAACCCTTAAATGGAGCTCTGATCCGCGACGAATTAGTCCTTAGGTTGAGAGATATGGTGGGAAAAAAAATAGCATCTCATAAGAACTAAAAAACGAGCACAGATTTTATATACAAGAATATTGCGGAATCTCCATGGTTCAAGTACTTAAAGTTCTATTTTACTTGCTTGTCCAATTTTGAAAAAAATATTTGCATTTTTTTAAAACACATTTAATTCGTAATACAAAAACATTCACAACAACTCATTTTAAATATTTTTAAATAAATTTTAAGCACTATAAACAAAATCTAAGTAGTTGCAAATACTTTTAAAACACACTTCTCATGCGTAAAAGGATGCCAGCATTTCTCAAAAATAAGCTCATAAATTTATGAGTTAACGCCAAGGTTTAACAACTACGATTCTATCCAATACATTGGAATTATACTTGGTGGAAGTTTCTTCATTTATTTTAAGAGTCTTCAATATAGATTAATACATACCATCTCAACCTTTCTTAAGATCTTGAAGTACTAAATGGGCAGCGTTGCGTCCCGGTGCCCCCATTACTCCACCGCCGGGATGTGCCCCACTTCCGCATAAGTATAACCCTTTAAGCGGAGTCTTATAATTCGACCTAAGTGGCAAACCAAAGAAAATGCTTATATCAGGATGTGTTTAGAATGAAGGAAAGGTTGAGACAAAATGCTTATTATTGAGACACTAAAACAGACACCAAAGTCTCAATATTTTAAGGTAGAGTTTCACATTCGTCAAGTTGATTGTTGAGAATAGTTAGATGATTCAACATGTTTTGACTAAATTGCGTCTAGTAATTCTTAACTATCAACTTCACATGAAGATAACTGCACGTGAATTTTCACCATATTTTAATCTCATCGTATTACTTTCTATCTCTATCTCATTGCTAAAAATCATAGTTGGGTCTCACTGAACATGTATTTTGTTTCCATAGACACTAAACAAATGCAATCTGAATGTTGAAGGAAAAACGAAACAATTTATATCACACGGAAGTTAAGTTTATTATACCATCCTTTAACAGGTCGCATGAGGAAAAGAGAATCCAATCCCATGGAACCATGAAATATGTTCCCTCCTGCCAAAAATAAAATAAAATAAGAGGTAGAACATTGTTATCAGCCACAACGTTTTATGTACTGGTGCCTTTTATTAACTGTGTAACAGGTTTAGAATTTAGGATTCAGGTCTTCGGTTCACATTTTGGAAATAACAAAGTGCTATTTTTTCTTTTTTCTATTTTTCTTTTTTTAAGGAATGCATATGATATAGGACATTTTAGAAACAAAAATTTATATATCAAACTCCTCCATATCTCATTACATATAGTAGCTGTATAGATGCATAGATTTACCACATATATAATAGGAATTGGGAAATCTTTGGTGTTTAATTTTATTTCCAAAACTACCCTTAAAATAAAAGAAGTTGATGTTATTGCATAGTGGAAGTTAAAAATACATTAACCCAAAAACAAAGGGCCTATAATATGAAATATGTTTCCAGATTACAAAATATAGGGAAATTAAGAATATTATGAAATTAAATAAGTTTCCAGATTACAAAATGAGAATATTTTGAAGTTGATGTCATGTTGTCCGTGCAAGACGCTAGTTAATAGTAGCAGCTTTCTTGTGCAAATTATTTATTTCAAGTTTTTGTAGCCTAGAAAGTGCAGTTTTGCTAACATCTACTAGAACAAATATGAATTACCCATTAGGTATTTATTTAGGTGACAATAACCTAGTTACCTGTCAAACCAATTTCCCTTTCAAGGTCTGGTGGAGTCAACATATCGTAACCAATGACAGATGTACTAAACCCGGGGGCATATTCGTCAATCAATTTGAAGCATTTTTGCGCAAATGATTCCTAGGAAGAATATAGACACCCCATTAACATCAATTCAACATTTAGTTTTTAGTAGAGATGCACATGACATACAAATGCATAGTTAATGAAATTCAAACATCTTAAACAAACTAACTCGGTATTCGTGATCTTGCCAGTCACCATCCAGCGGTTTGTAGGGGGTATACTGGACAAATAGGTTTATCACATGCAGACCTATGAATTAAACAGATTCATAAATGAGATGATTTTTATATTTCAAAAAAAAAAAAAAAAATCATAAACGAGATGAAATCAACATAGTTCACATATTATGAAAGACACAAAACAGATAAGAGAAAGTCTATGGAGTCAATAGTGTTGGTGGCCCATAGTAGCCAACATCCTTTCTTTCTCTCTTCTCCTTCCCCTTTTTCAACCCCACCATCTCCCTAATTGGACTTATTGGCTCTCTAATGGCTCCCTAACGTTGGTTCTGTAGCATTAGTTTCGATTTATGAGAGAGAAGAATTCATGAAACCATTTTACTACAAACAAGCCGGCATTACATGCATTCAGTTTTTCATGAAAGAACCATGCATCATTTCATTGCCATTCTGTTTGAGAAAACATTCTCAGGTGAAATCACAAATAGTATTCATATACTCTTTCAAGAGAGCATTGATTTCTGTTCTTGTGTGTGTAAAGAAAGAGTTGTGTAGCTCTTAGTTCTTGAAGTTGTAACTACTTCAAGGTGTTACTTAGAGCCGACCTCTCTTAGTGTTTGAGGCTTAATACACATCGGTGATTCTGTTGGTGTATCAAGTGCTTATTGTTGTGACGGATTGTCAAGCACCCATTTCAAGCTTGATAAAGAAAGGATAAATCTTCGGCACAGTTGTGGGGGGACTATACAAAGGTATAGAGGTGTGACCTAACCAGAATAAAATCTACATTAATAATCTCTCTAAATCTATCCATTATCTAATTGCTTTAAATTTCTGTTACTTCATTTCTGTTCCTTTTAATTTGTGAAAAAATTTTGAAAATTTTTAACACACAATTCATCTCCCATTGAGTAATGTTTCTTATTGACTTACATACACGAGTGTTCACTTAATTTCCTTGACTTCTTTTCTCTAACTGCGGATCAGATTGTAATAATCGTGGCAAAAGCATTCAAATGTGAAACCAAAATGACATTTTTTTTCAAAACATATTGATAAACTATTAAATGCAGAGTTTCAAATACCAGGTGGAGATATGCTTTTGTCCAGCGTGGAGGGAATTGTCATTTCAATAACTGGTCTTCGTGATGGCACTCCATTTACAGCATCTTGAGATGCAGAGTGAATCTCTTCCATGCTAAACAGAACTTAAAAGGGTAAAGAAAAACTGAAATGTTCTGAAAATAAAAAATCTGCAAATTGCCATATTGAAAATAATTACAACAAATTTGCATACTGATCAGACTCCATAATCCATAATAGATGATATAACTATTCAATTTTAAACATACCTCTCTGAACCGATATGAATTGTGCCAAAATGTTGTGGGCCAGCATGAGGATGATTTAACTTGCAACACTCAAATTGGGGCAACTTGTCAACTGCTACATTTATTTTTGTAGTAGCCTGTCTTGACGGATAACATATAATCGAAAATGACATATAGTAAATGTATAATGAAAAAAACCTTCCTTATAATCTCTTCTTATTTCCACAATTTTAGTGAATCTATGGGTGAAAAGGAAATCTCTATAGTGTGAACCAAAATCTGTTTATCTTGTCTTAATATTTGTGTCCTGTAATGGCTAGCATAGAACAAGAAGTATGTTAAAAAAGCGAATATCATTTAAATGGATCAAGTTTTAAAATTATAACTGTCTCATGTTAGCCACTTGTATTTTCTGCAACAACTATTCCAGGTTTATCGTGGAGATGTCATTTTCTCATTGCTGAATTCCCAGCTTTCCTAATTAGTCAACATCGCATAAGCATGCAGTTTACGTGTAATCTAACGTCACCTATTATTCAAGCTCAGATAGACACAATAGAAATTAGAAAATAAGGGTATTGAAAAATATAAATTGAAATATAGTAAAAAAAGCTTACCGAACTATAGTCAGAGTGCTTAATTGCACGAACAAAATCATCTGGTAGGGCATCATTAGGCACTAATTCCTAATTCATATAAGCAAATATTGTAAATTAATAAAAAAAAAAATGGGTGTGCGAGAAGCTAATGTCTGAAGAAAGATTAAGAATTCACCATGAAAGTTCTATATGGAGTTGCATTAGAAAGGACAATTGAAGAATGCACTTTGGTACCATCAGCCAAAATCACCTATTTTGTAAGCCATTTCCAGCAAATTCATTTTCTATGATCTGTCTTTAAAATTCCCTTTAATTGAGGAAAATCAAACAGTACTAACCCCACTGACAGTGCTAGAGTCTTCAATCAACAACTGAGACACCTAAAAAAACATAAGATATGATCAAGTCTTTAGAGAATTGGAGCCAAAAAGAGAGGCGGGAAAGGGGGGAAGGGGGTTGGCGGTGGTGGAAGGGATATGCCTAATGAGAAACATTTATCCTCCTCTCCATCCAAATTATTTTTTCATAATAACGATAAAAAAAAAAAAATGAACTGAAATTTGGTAGCACGATATTGATATAGATGTTGATATTATTATTTGAATAATAAGAAATTAAATCAGCAAACAAGCCCTTTCCACCAATTAGCAAAGTAGATACAAAAAACCAAAATGGTAAACTACATTTACACCTGCTACTATACATAGATATAACACTTGAAACTTCAATATTTCACATGACACTTGACTCCCCTCAAACAATGTTAACTTCTATTAACATTAATTTATTAAATTCCTAATTTATCCTTAATTCAATATTAATTAGAAAGCCCTAACACAGTAAGATCCTTAAACCTTACATTCCAGTTGTCCATTGAAACCAATCGCAGCCTCACCTTTACTTTTGTCAACCAAAGCTCTTTACTCAGCTAGAGAACCAGTCCCCACGATTATATTACTTACCCAGAACTTATAAAATGCTATCATGACCATTTCCCATGCAATGTGGCACTTCTAAAGATTCTATTAATCTCCACAAGTCTTTTACAGTTTCATAACTTCAACTCATTTGGGCCATGACATTTAAAAAAAAAAATAAGATAAAATAAAAATTATGGTTCAAATTAGGATCCAATGGAATCAGGGAAGTACCATAAATATCAGAATTCTTTTAAT
>JASCZI010242168.1:3132-37186 GCA_036250425.1 Stylosanthes scabra | reverse complement strand
AAAAAAAAAAAAAAAAAAAAAAAAAAAAAAAAAAAAAAAAAAAAAAACTAAACAACTACTTGACTAAAAAATATTTATAAAGTATTTTTTGGTATTTTTTATTAGTTAAAAGTATTTTTTGGTTAGAATAAAAGTATAAAGACTTAAAATATTTTAAACTATAGAAGTTTCATTAAAACATTTTGTACAATATAATAATTTAATTTAAATATTTTAAATTGTTAACTTATAGAAAACTAACTAGAAATTAAATAAAACTATAGAAATTTCAAGAATAATTTAATCCTAAACCAGGAGATGTTGTCACTTTTCTTTAACAGTCAAAATGAGATTACCTGTTTTGGTAGAGGCTGAACACTGAAACTGAATCATCATGAATGAAGTCATATATATGTTCTTGGGCTTCGGTTTTGGTGCACCGAATAAGTTTTGGTGCTTCAATGCACATACCGATTTCTTTATTGTTACAAAATTATACTTCACTCCTTTAATGATTGTATATTTTCACAAGTGATTTCTCAAATTTCTTTTAATTCTAACGAAGTCCATTGACTTTGCAGTCCTGATCTAATTTTATCTCCTTCTTATTCAAGTCATCAGTCACCAAGTTGTTAGTCACGTAGTACGGATACTAAAGAGGGGTGAATTAAGTATCTCAACAACAATGAATAATTTTTGCGGAAACGTAAATATCTAAGAATAATGAACAACACAAGTGCTTGTACTAGTATTTTTCCAAGGGACTAAGTCAATTCCTAGCCACTTATAAGGAGCTTGTAGTTTCCAAGAACACTTGATATAGATTTAAAAGACTTGAAATTAAATAACTCAAGTATTTTTGCTTAGTATTTTTTCGAGGACTTAAGCCACTTCTTAAGTACTTATAGGGAGCTTTTACTTAACAAAGATTCTTGTGAAAATAAATAACGGAATTGTAAAAGATAAGGGATAGAGATTGATACACAAGATTTATAGTGGTTCGGCGTAATCTTCACCTACGTCCACTCTTTCTCAATCGCTATTGAGAAGTTCCACTATTATCAACCTTCAATGGTGCTTGAAAAACCTTTTACAATCTTGAGTCTAAGATTATAACACCTCACGACTTCTCACGACAAGCCACTCCACTCGAAGTATTCCCAACTTCAAGAATTTCCTTGAGTGCTTATCTAAATCGAATATAGTGTTTGTATCTCTCAACTCTAACAATAAGAGAACCAATCTCTTATCATACAAATCAACAAAATAATTTTTGGAAGCTCTCTAACGAGAGTATGATATTACAAATTGAAGAACTATGAACCAAATATTGTGTATCTCTCAAATTAGTGCATAAAACACTTTGAAATTGATATAGAAATCAAGTATAATAACAAGAAGGTTTGGAGCAAGTGTTGTGTATTGAAATGAGCTCAAAACCATCTATTTATAGATGCTCAAAGGTTTTGGAACGTTAGGTGTGAATGGTATAGGTTGAAGCCAAAAAGTCAAACTAGCCGTTATGAAAATTTTGAATTTTTTACTATCGACTTTTACTGTATTTTCGCGGTGAAATATAAATGTCAACTATAGACATATATATACCAATCTGAAGCTCTGGATGTTAGCTTTCTAATGCAACAAGAACCACATCGTTTGGACCTCTGTAGCTCAAGTTATCATCACTTTAGTGCACAAAGGTCAAATTTGACAGCATGCACTAAGCTTTAAAACAGCTAACAAGTTATAAAACTTTTTACGGCCATAGTTTTCGAAAAACCTTTTCTTTAAAAATATTTTCTTGTGTGTGTGTGAGAGAGATAATAAACTTTGGTTCTTGACAAGAAGTTTACCTAAATCCTAAGATACTAAACCATCTTCAAAGCTTGCGGACTCGTCTTCTTGTCTTGTTGTTTGCTTTCGAAATTATATCTTGAATCCTTCGATGCTTGCCCTCAATTCCATAATGGTTTTCATTCATCAAAACCTAATCATAAAAACCTTGCATGCATATTGTAATATGATTTACACAAGTATCCCATTTCCTCCACACAACCAGATCAAGTTTACAATTTATTTATTTTGTTGAGTGTCATATTGGTTGTGAAGATTGTTCACTAGTATTATTTTGACAAATTTTAAAGAAAATAGATTTTTCCTAATTGTAATTTTATCAGAGTCTCTTTGGCTTCTTCGTTCAGGTCCTCCCTTTATCCAACTCAAATCAGTAATTTTCTTTTGTTATTAGGGATTTAGTAAAAACACAGGAGTATAGAAAATTGCTTGAAGAAATCAAAATAAAAACATAAAAGGACAAAATTTACAGTTTGTAATCAAATATATGGGGAAAATACTAAAAAAGAAAAGAAAAATAGTAGAAGATGGAGGAAGAAGGAAAAAAGAAGATGGAAAAGTGGCGGTGCTGGCGGAGCTGGCGTAACTAAGAAGAGAGAAAAGAGAGACACATAAGCCAAAGAAAAGGGGAAATGAAGGAGAAGAAGGGGAAGAGGAGAGGGCGAGGGTGGAGGAACCATGGCCTCCGCCACCCGCCGCCGGTGTTTGACGAAGGAGGGGAAAATCAAATTCAAAATGGGAATGATAAACAGGGTGTTTGAGCTTGAGAAGGAATGTTCAAATATGAAGAAGGTGATTGAGAAATTGAGCAGCAAACACATTGACAAACTGACAATTACCAATTTTTCATTTGAATAAGCATTTATAGAATTCTCTATCACAAATCCACGATCCTTTAAAGACGTGCACAACACACATCAGGGTCTCAAAGATGTGGAAAATTACTAAATGAGGTTGATAACTTAAAATAGAAATATTATATAAAAGATGCGAAAAATTACTAAATGAAGTTCATAACTTAAAATAGAAATATCAATATTTTAAGGGGTCAAAATCAAATTTTAAAACATTTTAATTTAGCTATGTGCACCAAAACAGCCAGAGTTAGGTCTATGCACCAAAACCGAAGCTATTGGGTAGGTAGACAAGTACACATGGTTTCACAGCTAAGAGAAGACAAAAGTAGTAAGTAATGAATTTCCACTATGATGTGCTCAAAAATATTGATATTATATGAAATTAATCCTACTACTTAATTGAAACTCATTTTCCCCACTATAAGGCCTCTTTGGTTTGTCGTCCTCTTTAACTAATTACTGGGGTCATAGGGAGTAGGGTGTTATCAATTATCTCGAAATACGGGTATTAACTTATTTAGAGTTAAAACTCAAATTAATTCTTAAAATTTGAGTTTCAACTCAAATTGATCCTTAAAATTGGGAGTTATTCAAAATGATCTTTGATTTTTACAAACATAACTCAAGTTGATCCTCAATTTCATCTCCCTTACAGCGTGTTTGGAAATCCCTTCGAATTCCAGTGTTTGAAACAAATATTAAGTAAATGAGTACTTATGGAATTGAATTCAATTCTATTGTTTCCTCCCAAAATCAATTCCAAGCTAAATAGGTCTGATTTAAAATTCCATTCCATTAGAATCTCATTAAAATATAAAATATCTAAAATGCCTTTGTATCTAATTACTCCCTCACCTACTTTATCTCCTATCACAGCAGCAACAACATAACACTCCTTTCTTCACGTTGCTTCTCCTCTTTTGCCATTAGTTCTTCTTCATCTTTCTCCTCCTCTTCTTCGCGTTGCTTCTCCTCTTCAACTATAAGGTTGCGTTGAAGAAGTTGTTTGACAAGGGTGTAATGAGGCGTGAGAATTTGTACCTGATCCTCTGCACCAATTCTACTGGAGCATATGAATAGATTATCAAATAATGCATCTTCTCCATATTTTACAACTTTTCTCATCACTCCTACAAGCTCAGCTTCAATGTGGGTTTTAATCATTTGCTTCAAAAATAAATTCTTTTGAGTAAAAGGTTACCAAGTGTGATGAGTAGCTATATTAGTTATGTGGGTATAGTAGCAAAGTGCGGTCCTTCAAATGGAGAAAGTGATGTTTGCGATTGTGATGATGGGTTTCACATAAAAAAGTGTTTTGAGCTTGCAAAAAAAGCTATTGGGTTCACAAGCCCCAATCCAATGGTGGGGTGTGTTATTGTGAAAGAAGCTAGTGACTTGGCAGAGAATGCCACAGTTTATATGAGCTTAGAACCTGTAACCATTTTGGAAGGACACCACCTTGCACTGAAGCTTTAATCAAAGCCAAAGTGAATAAAGGGCAAATTTGTCTAATATAACATTTCAATTCCATTGATAAGCATTCCAAACACTGGAATTCAATTCAATTCTGTATTTTTATTAATTCATTTCAAATACTGGAATTCAATTCAATTCTTGATGGAATTCAATTCTTAATGGAATTCAATTCAATTCCATATCATTAAAAGTTTCCAAACAGATTGTTAATATTTTGCCTACATGGACCATTAAATGACATGATAGAGATAAGAAATAACATTATTTTTATCATTGTAGGATAATAGGACACCAAATATGAGAAAAAAATATATAAAAAGATAATGAGTTGAAAATTATGGAGGGGTAACTTATCATGAGTTTCGAATGGCATTGTTTTTCCTTTATTATTCCACAATGACAAAAAATAGCGTTGTGTCATTTAACAGTCCATGTAGAGAAAATATTAACATAGGTGAGATTGAGGGCCAACTTGAATTACATTTTGTAAAAATCAGGACCATTTTGAGTAACTCTATATTTCAGGAGTCATTTTGTATAACTCTAAATTTCAAGGCGAACTCAAATTTCAAGCCAATTTGAGTTTTTCACTCACATATTGATAACAAAATATTCTCTTTAATTTGGGTTTGAATTTTGATCACTAGGGAATATAAAATTTGGATAGGTCATAGAGCGAAAGAAACTACGAAGTAGGTTTTAAAAGGCTTTTGTTGAATTTTTTTTTTTTTTGTATATCAACGGGGCCTAAGCCCAAAGAAAGAAAAAAAAGACAAATTAAGGCAAGTCACGCCTCTGAATCAAGAGTTTCAGATCATTCTGCACTAGGTGCTGAAGATCAGGATGCGGGATATCCATGAAGTGGAAACCAAATTGACCATTGTGGCTGTGTTTGGCTAGCCAGTCAGCACAACTGTTACTCTCTCTATTGATGAGCTCTATCTTTATTTCCCAAGGTCTGTGCATCATCTCTATGGTTTTCCTGATGAGGGTATCTTGGTTCCGGCAATCCTGATTGCCTGCTTGGAGCTTCACATGAATTTCCTTCGAGTCAATTTCTACCATAAATCTCCTTATCCCTAGACTCCATGCCATCGACAAACCATGAAACACACCCCAGAGCTCTACTTGGGCTACCGAGCAGCTTCCCAATTTGGCCGTGAATCCACTGATCCATTCTCCATCATGGGTTCTTATAATACCACCGCAACCTGATTTCGTTCCATTGTCAATTACTGAGCCATCCGTGTTGAGTTTGACCCACCCCCTTGGTGGTGGATGCCACTCCTGCCTGTGTAACTCCCCGGTTGTTCTAATGAAGCTCTGCTTAGTTTTAGAGTAAGCTTGGGCATAGGTTTGAATCAAACTTTCGATGAAAGGTCTAGGATTAGTGGGTCTGGTAGATTGCTCCATAAAAACCTCCCGATTTCTCCATTTCCATAGCCACCAGCAAGTGATAAAGAAGAGATTCAGCCATATTTCCCCAGAGCTCGAGAGTTTGAATTTCTAAGATTGAAATTTAGCCAGTCTTTAAAGTTTAATCCGAAGAAGACTGCCACGATTCCCGGGTTGGCAATCTGATTCCAAATCCTGGCCGCTTTCGGACAATCGCGGGGAACATGGATGATAGTTTCTGGAGAATTAGGGCAGCTGTGGCAATATGGGCTAGCACCCATCATCCTGGCTCTCCTTTCTGCTGTTAATATTCTTCCATTCACTACTTGCCACATAAAAACCTTTACTCTTTCTGGTCCTTTCCAGCTCCAGATAGTCTTCCATATAGAGCTATCCTGGTTTTGGTTGTGTTCTCCTTCAATTCTAGTTAGGGCCTTATAGGATGAGGCCACTGAGAACTTTCCAGACTCTATCAACTTCCAACAGAAGGAGTCTTGGGCTCCCTCCAGTGAGGTTGGTGGGGGAATAGAGCGGATTTTGTCAATGACCTCTTCGGGGAGTATGCCTCTCATAGCAGAAATATTCCAGTTTCCCTTTCCATCTACGTAATTGCTAACTAAGTCATCTCTCCTAAGAGGGGAAATTGGATTGATGGCAACTCTTTCGAGTTGAAAGAAATGAGGGATCCAGTTATCATACCAAAAAGAAATCGACTTTCCATCTCCCAGAGAGCATCTGCAGTTGTCCTTGAAGAGGGGCCAGATTTTGACGAGTTCTCTCCATAACGGAGAGTCGTTCTGCTTGGCATTAAGGGATTCATTCTGCATTCTACCTTCCATATACTTATGCTTTAGAACTTGTGCCCAAAGTTACTGAGGTTCAGTCATGAATCTCCATAGTATCTTCATGAGGAATGCATCATTAATTTGACTCATTTTCCTCAGGCCAATTCCTCCAAGCGCTTTCGGTTTACACAGCTGATTCCAATTTATGAGATGGATCTTCTTCTTATTATCACTACCTCCCCATATGAAATTGCGTTGCATTCTTTCAAGTTGTGTACAGATTCCTTTCGGAATTCTAGTATGTTGCATATCATAGTTGGCTATCGGATTCAGAACAGCTTTTGCTAGTGTCATTCTGCCTGCCAGGGATAAGCATTGGGACTTCCATCCTTTCAACTTACCTTGCATTCTTTCTAACACATTCTTGAACCTATCTCTGCCTCTCCTTTGGTTAGTAATCAGAGCTCCCAGATACTTTCCAAGTTCCCCTTTCTCTTGGTACTGGCACACCTCTGTGATAGCATGTTTTGTTTCCATTCTAAGGTTATTAGAGAAAGTGATTGAGGTTTTCTCTTGGCTGATCTTCAATCCTGATACCGAGCAGAACCTCTCTAAACAGGAGTTAATTTGCAGCATGTGATCAATTGTAGCCTCCCTAAATACCAATAGGTCATCAGCGAAAAGCAAGTGGGAGATTAAAGAGCCATTTCTCCCTGCTCTCATTGGCTTCCAATTTCCTCTGCCCACTTCTTCCTCAATTAGGTGGGATAATCTATCCATCGCTATAACAGACAGGTAAGGTGATAGTGGATCGCCTTGCCTTATCCCTCTCGAAGGTAGAAAATCTTTGGTTCTTTCACCATTCCAGAGGACGTTATACTGCACCGTGGTAACACACTCCATTATTATTGCTAATAAATTCTCTCCAAGTCCAAACTGTAACAAGCACTCATGCAAAAAGGACCAACGGAGCCTATCATATGCTTTCTCGAAGTCGAATTTGATAGCCATGAAACCCTTTCTTCCTTTCATCCTCCTCATCGAATGCGCCATCTCTTTGGCAATTAGAATGTTATCATGTATTATCCGACTTGGCACAAAGCTGGATTGGTAAGGTGCTATCCGATCCTTTATGGTGGCTTTCATTCTGTCAACTATGATCTTTGAGAGACATTTGTAGTTAACATTACACAGAGAAATTGACCAGAATTGAGTTATAAACTCAGGGACTTTGACTTTTGGTATTAGGGTGACGAGGGTAGCATTATAATTCTTTATAATACTAGGATTAGTCCACATACTCCTCACTAGAGTAGTCAGGCTTTCTCCTACTACTTCCCACTGATCCTTGTAGAATAGGGCTAGGTATCCATCTGGCCCTGGTGCCTTCCACGAGCGAATACCATGCAAGGCATGCTTTATCTCATCATCAGTCAGGGGCCTATCTAAGGCTCTCCTCAAATCATCATCAAGTTCAGGATAAAAGCAACTCCAGTCAGCTGCTGGACTAGGAGAGGTTTGAGCCTTATAGAGATTTTGGAAGAAATCAACTACATGTTCCTTCAACAGTTCTGAGTCTTCTAACCACTCTCCCGGGTTAATTTGCAGCTTGAAAATCTTGTTTCTTCTTCTTCTTTTTCTAATGATTGTCCGAGCATGGTAGTACTTTGTATTTCTGTCGCCCTCTTTAATCCATTGATCTCGGGATTTCTGGAGCCACATAGTTTCTTCTCTATCCAATATACTGTCCAATTCCTTTCTGAGCTGCAGTTCCAATCATCCAGAAAGGGATTTCTACCATAGGAATAAGCTCTCTGAATACCACCAATTCTACTCATGAGTCTTCTTTTCTGCTTACCAAGATGCCCAAACACTTCCGAATTCCATCTGATAAGCTCCTGTGAGAACTCGGCCAGTGCCCTGTCTAAGCTCATGTTGTTATTCCACTTATCCTTAATAAAATTTTGGAAGGTTGGGTGCATCTCCCACATGGCTTCAAATCGAAACGGCTTATCTTTTTGCTTAGGATTATAGGGTCTCAAGTTGATCAGAAGAAGATGGTGGTCCGATTTGACCCTGGGAAGAACCTCAGCTCTCACATTCTAGAATTGTAGGTTCCAATCCACATTCATTAGAGACCTGTCTAATCTCTTGAGAACACGATCTAGATTCTCCCACTTTGGATCCCTCCAAGTGAAGAATAGACCAGTAGCACCCATATCAATTAAAGAACAGTCTTGAATCCAATTCTTGAACCTTCTGCATGCATTTAAATCGATTCTACCCCCACATCTCTTTTCTGCAGGGTCCTCTATCTCGTTAAAATCTCCAATTAGCAGCCAACTACTAACAATATTGCCCCCAATACTTTCTATTTCTCCCCAAAGGTTTCTCCGCACTTGTTCATGGGGATTGGTATAAACAGCTGTAAGATACCAATCCCTTTCATGCGGCTTGGAGATTTTGGCATGAACATATTGAGGGTTGGATTTGAGAACTTCAATATTGAGTCTCTGGTCCTTCCACATCACCCAAATTCCCCCACTGAATCCGTTCGCCTCTTCTATATGGAAGCTAGAGAAGCCTACATTTCGAATAACCATCCTTGCCTTCTGACCACTACACCGAGTCTCGATCAGAATCACGACATCAGGGTTGTGTACCCTCAGAAATTCCTTTAAGGTACGACTAAAAAGCTTACTAGCCGCCCCTCTATAATTCCAAGACATAATAATCATTAAAATGATTAAAAGATGTAAGAGGGGAACCTAATCCGCCATTTGCACGGGCACTTCTTCCAGTGGCTGTTGCTCTATACTCTCGTTGGTTGCCGAGCGAATATCACCGAGATTCACCATCTCTGCATCCTGCTGTCCGTTTTCCATTTCAGCCTCACGCTGTCCACTAGCAATGATTGTCTTCTCATACTGAACCATCGCTTCCACCATAATAGATGTGTCAATGGAGTGCAGGTCAGGTGGTTCGGGTTCGGGGTTTGTAAACTCTTCCATTTCCGCCTCTAAGGTAGCAGTTTCTGGAATGAACTCTTCTACCATAATGTTATCCTGACTGTGATTTGGGTTTGGATGGAGGAGGGGAGAGTCCGGAGGTGGTGAGGTGTATGGTTGGGGAGGAAAGGGTGAAGGAAGAGATTGGGGAGGGGTTGGGCTGATGTTGGGTTGACAGGTTAAAGGGCCATTTGGTTGTGGTACTGAAGGGGGGTCAGTTTTGGGGGGAACTGATAGGGTAACGTGTTTTTGGGCTTTTTGTTTTGGGCTAGTCTTTTGGATCTCTTTGGGTGAGCTGGTAGTGGGCAGGGATATAGTCTTCTTTTGGGCTTTCGGGTTGTTTATTGTGGAGGGTTTAGGGACGGCCACGATAGTTGGGGCTGGGGGTTGCACAGGATGAGTAACATTTTCTAACTTACCGTTATCTTGAATATTCTCCTCATCATTCCTCAAGGCATCATATCTAGTACCATTCTCCTTAGCATCACTACTTTCTCCAGGTGCAGATTTTGCATTCTTGCGCCCACGACTTGTCCTTTGTACCACCATCCAAGGGCCGTATGTACTATTGGTTTCCTCTGAGACTTTTTTGCCCTTATCTAAATAGCTATTTCCAATACTACCCTCCTCTGCTTCTCTCCCGTCTCCCCTCCGTTGATTCCTGCGTCTTCCTCCACCGCCTTCTCAGCCGGTTCCTTGCCTTTGTTATTCTGTGGGCAATTGGCTTTTCCATGGCCAACTATTCCACACTAGAAGCAGATATTGTATAAACCTTCATACTCTACTCGATATTCCTTTCCATTCACTACATAATGGGATTCTAGAGGGGAGTCTAGCTGAACACAGAGGCGGGCGAACTTTCCCCTGCTCTTCTGCTCTGTGTTGGTGTCCACTCTGATTGTGTGCCCTATCACATTACCAATTCTTCGGAGCATTGTCTCATCATAGTATTCGATTGCCAACCCTGGCAGTCTGACCCAAGCCGTTATGTTGTCAATGGTGGCTTCAATTGGGTTGAAGTCAAGTTTCCACAATGTGATGGCCAAGTAATGATCAAAAATTCTCCAAGGGCCCTCTGTCAAGGCATAGTCCAGATCTTCCTGGGAGAAAAACTTAACAATGAAGTAATCATTACCAATGTCTATTACCTCAATAGTGCCATTCTTCCTCCACATTGTCTCCAACCGTCTTGTCAAAACTGGAAGGGATATGCTTCTCCCTAGCAGCTTTACTATCAGCATGTCCCACCAAGGATATCTCAGAGATTTCAGCCCAGCTTCATTAATGTCAAAATGAAAGACTCCATTCACCCTCTTCACCTTGACATCAGGTTCCTGTTTGTTCTCTTCTCTGTTGCCGTTCTCCATGCCTATAGGTAGCTGAAAAGCCTCTGCTCCTTTTGGGATACCACCGTGGACCTCCATGATCTCTTCTTCCTCCTCTGAGAACATATCATCCTCTGGTTGTTCACTCACAGGGTTGCTACCTCCCCGAACAGTTGCAACAAAGGACTTTGGGGGATGGCTATCAGTAGGACCAAAATTAGCATCCTCGTTCATCCATTCTTCAACTCTCGGAACCAGGGCCGCAGTCGCTTTCCCTGAAAAAGCGTTCCCATCTTCATTCACTCTGACCTTCTTACCGTTGCACAGTAACGATTCAGCCTCTCATCGTGGTTCATGGCTTCTTGAGTGTCCTCCTCGGACAAAACCACCTCTCATGGTGGAGGTTCGAAGCTGGTAACAGAGATAGTACGGAGAGGAAAAACAAAAAACAATTTTGGTAACTTTCTTTATTTTTAGTTGAATATTTTATACTTTGATATATTTTATTCAAATCTGAAGATATCAGTGACCCAGTGAGTAATCACTCACATATACCAAAATTTTTTAAGCCTTTTAAACAAATTAAAGAAGAACATTTGATGGACTTGCATATGGTTCAAAGTTACAGTTTTCTAGCTTCAACGTTTTCAAACTGAAAAACCAGTTTTATTACTCTCTTTCCTCTCAACACACCTACTTCTTGCAAAAACTCATTGTTATTGTTATTATTATGATTCGCACTCCTCTTATATTGTTTCTAAAAACTATTGCAATGATTCAATTCATCTTCTCCTCTTATTAAATAAATCGTATGTATTTTTTTCCATGTAAAAAATAATGTGTACTTTTGTCTATTCCACATTAAAACACTCCAGTTTTGAAACAATACAAACTTGACGTGTATGAATATACATAGCATCTTTTATTCTCAAAACACTCCAGCAACTAGAAACATAATTTTTTTAAAAAAAAATGCACATGTCCTGTAAAATTACAGGTACAACTTTATTTATAAAAATCCTTTCTGCAATTAAAAAAAGTCACACACATCTTGCTCCTGTAATGCAAGATTATTCATAAAACAACCTTTTCCACTTCCTTCAGAAATGCAGGTAATTTATTCGCACACTAAACTCCAGCAAAAAAGAAAATGAAAATCCTCCCATTAATAGTTGCCGCCATGGTGCTGCTATCCACTTGTATTCTCATTGTATTCCGGAGGACACTGCCTCAGACAAGAAAAATTTTGGAAACAATTGTTAGTTCGGCTCAAAATTATTGGACATTAGGAAAAAAAAAATTAAAGACAATTATGTTAGACATTTTCTAGTTCTGTTTCTTATAAACCAAAAAAAATCACACACACGCACACAAAATAAGCATATTTCAGAGCTGATGTGGTGTCAACTGTCAAGTAGTGATTTCAAATAAAAGTTTACAAACCTACAATATCTTGATTCTTGGATTAGTGTTCATCAAATCTTCTCACAAAACAAACTTGTTATCTATTGTCTATGCACTTTTCCATTTTCTTATTTTCGTAAAATGGAGGAGGCAAAATTGCAAGAAAATTACCGTACTCACTGGCAATTCAAGTGTTATGCGCTGTTTCTTCTTGAGTGTACCATTAGCACTCTGGCCTAGCATGACGAATGAAAGCAACAATAAACTTCTCTCAGTAGGCAATAAGTCCCTGCAACAAATTATTAACAAGGGAGTTAATCATTCCCAATTTTCCCAAAAGGACTATTGTTAAACGGTGATATATAACTTTGTTAATTAATATACCCGCAGTTGAAGGAAGTAAATGATACCAGTTGCAAATCACTTGAATTGGTCTAGTACAAGGGGTTTGGGTAGAAATGTAGAATACACCATGGCTTAGGTTCAAATTCCATTCATTATATATAGTGATTCCAAACAGTTCATAACTTAACTATATACCAGATACGAAAATGACCCAAGAGGAGCATATTAAAGATGATGAAATCATGAGGAATTAACTAATTCAGAAACACTCACATATAAGTCATGGGGGCGGTAGTTGTGATAATGCTTGCTTTCTCAAACTGTTTCTGAACTGCAGTATTCAAATCACCATACCAAGTTTCTTCATCTATTTTCCCTTGCATGAACTTGGGCAGCACCTCACCATGAGAGAACGTCTTCATCTTATTACACCTAGTGATAGTGAATGGAATACAATGCAGACCCGGGAAATACAAAGTTGAATTCCCTGCGTAAAAGCTTTCGAGTTGTGGTAACTCGTCGAGAGACAAAGCCCCAAGGTTACTGAATAGTACCATATCTTCTGGTTTATCACTCTCTTCATGAACCACTATGGTCTTCAATGATTTACACTTGGTAATGGACAACTTTTTCAGTGCACCCAAACTTTTGGCAGTTGAAGATGTGAACAAATATTTCAATCCTGCACAATTCTCTACACTCAGTTCAGTGAGATTGAAAAAAGACACATCAGGTGATGCTGCCAAGTTTGTCAAACTGTTGCATTCCCAAATACTTAAGGTTTCCAGATTTTCAAGAAGAGGGGCCATCCAGGGTTGCTCAAACCCTATGGAGTTGAGCTTGTGTAGATTGGTAATCTCCAAAATGTTAAGCTGCGAGAGCATTTTGGAATAATCAATGTCAGACCCTTTCGAGCGGAATATATCTTTAAAGGCGCAATCTGCCATCTGAAACTCCTTTAATTTGGGTAGTGACATCTTGGAGAGGAAAGCATCCGGAAATTCATCTGACTCATTATCATTGAAGTTATTCAGTCCCAAATAATTTAAGTTTTGGAGGTCCACATGAAGTAGCCCTTTCTCAATCATTGTAACATCTTCCTTACTCAGCTCTAGTTCCTCGAAATTGGAGGTAATAGCCTACGATGTGAAATCAATAACAAAATAAATAAAGGTTATTGGAATCTTTCTTTCTTTCTTAAGATATGAAATCAACCAGTGATCATCATAATTCATTGACCATTTGTTTGTAGAGTTAGAAAAATTAGCAGACCATATGTCATTTCGAACTATTATTATTAGATTATTGTTTAAAACAATCATGCTATCAGATTAGCCACATATATATATAGTTAAACAACAAAGGTTTATACACAAATATATATAGTAACATATATAGTAGTTGATTTTTAGTATGCACATTAAGAATTTTTAATTTTAAGAATTTTTAATTTTAATGCACTGACAGTGTAAAGAGAGTTTACACATGCATTCAATTAGATAGCGCCACAACAACAAAATAACTCTTTTTTCCATCTACTTTGTGATTAGTTATTGACGAAGTGCATTAAAATTAAACTCTTTTTATAATTAAAAATATTAACATAAAGTTTTACAGTAAATTCAATTCACTAAATTTATATTTTTAACAAATACTCTTTATAGTATCTTTGAAACTATAAGTATCATTGGTGAAACATTGCTGTTAATTGTCAAAAAGTTGGATTCAGTTACGCGACTTTTTAAATATAAAAGAAGAAACACGAGGCCAAGATGTCCTCAGTGACGATAACACAAGTTCATTGTAATTATTCGAATTAACTTTTACATACCAATCTGATTTATAATAGGAAAATCTTAATTCAATAGTAGAAATATAGAATTGGCGAAACTCAGTTTTAAAAATACTCGACGTGTATAAAATAAAACCAATGTTAAACCTCTTTAAAAATGTAGAACAGTATAAGTGAGAAATGGACGAAGGAAGTTATATATCCATCTACATAATGAAATGAGGTTTTTCCCCCTTGAAAAATTCCTTTATTGTATGTATCAAACCCAATACATTTGAATTAAAATGTAAGATACTGACCAGTTTCACTAATCTCATACCTTTTGTGCAGAAGAAACAAAACCGAGTTTGTCATCATCCCCTGGATTTAAATTCTGAATATCTGCTGCAACAACTTTGAGCTTTGGACAACGATATACGTATAACCTTGTTAAGACATCAGAGCAATCTAACAAAATGTTCATTCCAGAACAAATGCAACTCAACTTTGGCAAACTCCGTAGCGCCAGATAGGTCAATTTGGGAAACTGAAAAATAACCTCTTTGTTGTTTGCATCTTGTGCAAATGCTTCATCTTTTGCAACAATCTCCTCTAACTCCTCACATTTTCTCAAATCTAATTGCTGTAGGTTTCCTTTGGGAACTGATGCTGGAAATAAACTTTTCATGCTTTTACATTCCCACACAAAAACTTTCTCCAGAGATGGAAAGTTGAGACTTGCTTTGGGATCATTATTCCAAACATCAGTCAGAGTTGGAAGATCTTCCAAATAGATTTCCCTCAGGGGAATTGTAACATTCTTGTTTGGATCATCGTGTTCTGGTGATCTATCTTTCACATCAAATATTGCCTTAACATGTTTACATTTCTTCACTGTCAGATTTTCCAAATTACTTAGAAGAGGAAGTAAATGAGATGGTAGCACTGCATTTGTCAAAAAGTCACAACCTTCCACTTCCAAATATTTTAAATAGTCAAAAGACCACTCAACTGGGATTCCTGGTGAGCCAACCCATTTTCCTTGTATTTCAGGATAATCACTCAGAACTAAATATGTCTGGAATAAATGAAGAAAATAATTATCAATATTATTATCAGCTAATCGATAGAAAAGTAATTGTTAAACAACTACCAGGATATTGTACAGTCGAAGTAATTGCATAATGGAAACTGAAATAATATTAGAATTTAAACACAATTTATTCCCCAAAAGGAAAATTTATAAGATTTCTAAAAGTATAAATCTTTAAACTATATGTAACAAATAATCTTTAGTTATGAAACCAGGTCGTCTTTCTTGGTGCACAAATCAAGTCCTTTTGATTATGTTATAAACAGTTTTAATTTGAGTAATGATAGGTAGCTATAATTTCATGTATATAACATCTACAATTGCACTTATAACATATAATATTATGTATATTTATTTTTCAGCAACAATCAATGAATGTAAACACAAGCCAAAATAGATAAGTATGGCTACCTAACTATGACAACCAAACATTTTCCTTTAATTTGCACTTAATACAACTAAGCACGTTAATATATTCTCTTTTTACTCACCATATTTATAGGGAACATATGCAGTGTTTTAACCACTAATTCAGCATCTTAAGAAAAAACAAATGTATTTCATTTTGACAGATTAACCTAAATTAAATAAGTTAAGCACTATCTAGACAACAAAATAAGTGAGATAATATTCGGAAAAGAAAATTGTAAGCAATCACATCTTAGTTTGGTTGTTTTAAGTGGATAAATAATTGTCCACGTGTCAGTCATTCCATAATTAAATTAGTGAATTACTTGATAAAAATCCGCACCTGAACCTCAACCTGCATTCCTAGTGCAACATTGACATCAGGGTGAGTTAATGGAAAGGCCAACTCATCATCTTGGTTGAAATAAACATTGATTTGTCTTGGAGGATCTTCGTCTCTCAATTGTGGCGAGAAAATAGTCATCTTGGGGCACCTCCATATCTTGGCCCGACCTAGAGATGGTAACTTCAAGGCAGCATTGCCTGTATAAAAGCATTCCAGGCTTTCCAAACATTGAAGACTTATGCTTCTTAGCCGCTCAAAAATGATCTCTTCTGTGGCTGTTTCTTCATTTTGCTCTTTTTGCACTATGTCTTTCAACGATTTGCAATCATTAACGTTCAACTCCTCGAGGTGCTTTAAGGTTTTTGCTGCTGAGGATGTGAACAAATACTGTAATCCATGACATCCTTCCACGTTCAATTGTTTCAAATTGGGAGGGTATTGATTTATTGTCCTCAAAAGTGGACAATGCCAAACATTTAAATCCTGGAGCTTTGACAAGGACTCTAACCCGCCAATGGACCTTAGCCCAAATAGGCTGAGTAGGACCAAGTACTCTAAATGTCCAAGGAACTTGTCTTTGCCCCTGCAGGGAGTTTGAGAGAGGAATGATATCTCCTTGTGGCTTGTGGAATTGATCATTCCCATTCTTTCTAATTTGGGTGTCCTCCTAAGTATTTCAAAGGGCAAAGTAGAGTACTCACCATTGACATCATCAAAAAAGTCAAACATCAGTCCTTTTAAATATTCAAGTTCAAGATTCTCGGACTCTTGTAACCATGACTTTAGCACCGAAGTATCCTTGGATCTCATGCTCATGAGTTCCACCTTGGAAATGTCCTATTAAAGGTAAAACAAGAAGAAAAATAAAGGGCATGCTTATTTGCTTACCACAGTTTACGTTGATTTGGATTTTAGTAGATAATAAAGTATGTACTAAATTGAAAGAAATTAAGAGAATAATTACCTTTAAATTCGAGAACAGAGCTGGTCTAATAATAGAAGGAGTATGGAATAGTTCAAATTTGTTGCAGACGAATGGATACAAATGGTTTAACTCAGGACACTCTAAAGTGAACTTTCCATCATAGAAGTGAGTGAGTTGTGGCAAGTTATTCAAATCCATCTTTGTTAGATAAGGAAACACAAATTTTTTTGTGCCTCCACCTGCACGCCTATCTTTCTCAACAATTTCTAGCAACCCATCACACCAACTTACTTCAAGTTGCTCAAGCATCTTAAGATTTGTAGCTATGGCTACAGGAAACAAGGCTTTCAGTTTTCTACAAAATTTGATATTCACCTGCTGCAGATTTTGAAAGTGGCTGCTTTTTTGTTTATCCTGTTGTGACAACTCATGAGTTGCATTAGGTTGCTCTTCCAAAGTTTGTTTATCCTGTTGGTGCCAAATATGAGTCACATTTGGTAGCTCTTCAAAAGTTAGCTTCTCCAACAGGAATGTTCCCTTCATGTTATTCTCATTCATTTCAAAAATGAATGTGATATTTTTGCAATTTCGCACTTCCAATTCTTTTAGGCTCTTCAAATATCGAAGAACAACAGAAGGAATTGCACATAATTCAAAGTTACACTTTTCCAGCATCAAAGTTTTCAAACTGTAAAACCAATCTTTCTTAAAATCTTTTCCAGTTCTCCAGCCATCTTCAAGTTTCAAATTCTCTGAGATGCTTATTTTGTCCATACCTTCAAAATATTTCTGCCAACATGTTGCAAAGAAAGTTATGATTCTCGCATATCCCCCAAACGCTTGACTATATAAACACAATCAAGAAAAGTTTTCTAAAAAAGTTATACGGATATACAACACTTATTTTATATTTTATGAACTTTTCCACTTATCATTGAAAGAATTCTTCAATAACCAGAAATGAAGTGTGATGTAAGTAACTCTATTTTATCATATTCAAGTAAAGATCAATTTGTTTTTCTTTTAAGGCAAAGAGAAGTTGAAACACAATTTACCTTGTCTTCATATATGTGTTTTATTGTGTTTCGCAAATCACCTTTCCAGCACAATCTCTTCTCTTCATCACGTACAACGTACACATTTTGCATGATTGTTGGTGCAGTTTTAGCATCTAATTCAGAGAACTTTTCCATTTTGGGGCAAGCAATCACCACAAGTTTCTCCAATAATGGAAAATCAAGGATAAAACTCTTGGAACTGCAGAAACTTGTAAGATTCTTTAAAGATACAAGTTCTAGAGCTTTCATTTGTTTGAAAACTATATTCTCGGGCTCTTTTTCGCTTTCTTCACTTCCTTGATGATCTGATACGATAACTTCCTCCAGAGATTCACAATTGGTTACCTTCATGGTGACGAGTTGACCCAAGCTTTTAGCTGTTGATAGTGGCATTACATGTTTCATACTTTTACAATCTACCACTTCCAAATTGGTCAAGAAAGTGAAACATATACTCTCCTTTGAAGGCACTATAGTCTCCAAACTAGGACAATTCTCTAAAATCAATGACTCTATTCTTTGAAGAATTGGGTCATGTTCAAAGCCAATCTCCTTAAGAAAATACAAGTTGGTTAACTTCAGGGTTTTGAGCTTTGGAACAACTCCTTTGATTCCAATTCCATCAGAAGAGGACATATTTTCAGGCTCCACCAACTTGCCAAAGTGACAATTGTCCAGCCATAGGTTCTTCAAATTAGGATTGCTGTGAAGGAAATGATATAGAATCTTGGTTTCCTCTAACCAGGACAATCGAAGGACTTCTAAATTGTCTCGTCGATAGCGAGTGGTAGAACTTATATGCTGGAACTCAATATGCATCGACTTCAACTTATTCATTACCTATGGGAAACGAATAACAAATTAAAAGATATATATTTTACAATAATTTTCTCCGATTCCAAGTGTACAGCACGTGGTAAAAAGAGGTTTGACATTAATTACAAATGAATGAGGTATGTTAATTTGAAAGAGTCATAAATTTATTGTTATAAGGTTTTGGATATAGATGTAACACTTAACAAGTTAACATTTTACTTAGTTCATTGATTGAGATATTTGTGTAAATTTAAATATATTTTTCAAGTTGAAAGGCTTGCCTTTTCAGGAAAGAGTGGCTTTCTTTGAGAAAACGTGTTTGCTTCTTCATTTGTTGCAGATGTTGTTGCTTCTTCTCCATTTGTTGCAGATGTTGTGGCTTCTTGTCTAAGTAGATCAAGCTGCTCGCCACAAAGTTCAATAGATACGTCTTCTAACTTTTTACACTCCAATTCATAGTTTCCTGGATAGAATTTCTCCAAGTTTGGTAGCTTAGAAAATTTAATAGTGGTTAGCTCAGGAAACTCCAAAATAGGATTACTTCCGCTGATGTTGACTCTTGTATCTTTTGGCGCTGCTACAATTTCCTTTAATTTGGAGCAATTTGATACCACTAAACATTGCAGTTTTTCAAGCCGAAGTTCAGCAGCAATGGAAAACGGAAATATATTTTCCAACTTGTCACAATCATGAACTGTCATGTTCTGCAGTGATTTCAATTGAAGTGTCTCTTTTGGGTCTTGCTTGTATCTCAATATACTTTCAAGTTTAGGGAGTGATTCCAAATGAACATCTATCAATTTGGTTTCATAGGGAGCATATCGGTTCTTATTGGCGGCGAAGTCAAATATAGTTTCCATTGACTTGCAATTAGTAACTGTCAAGCTGCTTAATCCTTGAAATATTCCCTCTGTGTCATGATAGAAAACACTGGCCAAATTATTGCACTTTTCAATGACCAATGTGTCAAGTTTCCCAAACATACCAACTGCCCGCCGCGGGTCATTAAGATTCCATATCTTTCTCAAACTGCTCATCCTGCTCAATTTGATATTCTTCAAATTTGGAAAAGAAGCATCCAGCTGGATTGATTTACAGTCACAACATAATCATCAAATTAACAGAGAAAGTGAGAAACCCTGCCACATGGTGCAAAAATAAATTGCATACGAACTACAAACGAGCGAATCAAAAAGAGAAAACAGTGAAAACAATAAAATTCAATTTTCTGTTTTTACCTACTGTTTTCTTTTTCTTTTACAAAATCCTGAAGACAGAAATCACTGCAAATGTAAATAGAAAATGAAAACACAAATTAAACACACCCTACTCTTGTCAATCTCAAAAAAAACTTTGTCTCATAATAATGAGTGACAATGTATATATTTATATCTATGTAACTTAATTAGTGTCTCATCAATTCTTATTCAAATCTAGGGATGAAAATGAGTATCTCCCCCGCCCCCGCCCCGTTTATGAAAATGTGCCCATCTCATCGTGGTGAAAATATTAATAGACAATCCAAGCACAAATTTAACATGATTCATGTGCACATAAAATCCCAAACATACACATTAAAATAAAATAAAATAAAAAAATATTTCCAACATAAATCAAGTAATAATCCACCATAGGATTTCATAGCTTTTATATATATTTAGTGACATGTGATTTTACTCTTGTCAGGGATTTCCCGGGTACCTCTAACCGCGTCCCCATGGGGATTTGGCTAGTCCCCTTAACACCCCTCCCCCCTCCCCACTCCCCACATCGCAGGTAATTTAACATCAAATAGTTGTTATATTACCAGGTGACATTTATATATCCGAGACAAAATTTACTTAGAGATTACAAAAAAGTTATATTTCTGGAAGTGAGGACTCGATTATCTTTAAAAGTCAGAAATCAAATCGATTAGTCTAACTAATTCCAGAAAAACAAAATTGAGTATTAGATAACAAAAAATTTCCTCTAATTAGTTACTAATATCTATTATCTTACCAATTTGGATACTAGTTAAAAAGCTTAATATTAAATTAGAAAAGAAATATAATAAAGGGTCAACAATTTTATAATTAAAATATAGTGAAAATAAGAAAAACAAGGAAATTTTCATTTTGTGAATGAGAGTCTATGCTTCACAAAAAGAATAATATATACACTTGGTTAGGTTTTTTATATTAATTACATATATTAACTAAAAAACTATTGACTATCCAACATTATTCATTAATATATCTTGATCTTAATTGTATATAAATACATAAGGAGGACAGTTTCTTACACAAGCTTGATTTAGGAAAAAACTTTTCCCTTCTATAGTTCGACCAATAATACAGGTATACAACTATCTATCCTTTTGTCTTTTGTCTTAGTTACAATTACATGATCCAATACCTACGTTAAAATTTTACAGTGACTAAAAATATATTTAAGTAATTAAGTGTTAAAATTAAAAAAAAATTACACCACGTGTAAATATTATCATACTTACACTATTAATTAAACTTCTGAATTGTAAATTATATAAAATTTTGAAAGAATTTGACAATTTCATCATATTATTTTATTTTGACATATTATATAGTTTTGAAATACAAGTAAATACCAATTAATAGAATAGTTATATTCAATAAATTGATGTATTAAAACTTAAAGGAATAACTATTCTTTTAGTCCTTAAGGTTTGGAGTCAAAATCAAAATCATCCCTTGAGTCATTTTTTTGTTCATAAACATCCCTAACATTAAGTTTTGGTTTAAAATCATTCATATTTTTTTAAATACAAAAATCCCCTCATCTCTACCTTATCTCTAACTCAGAACTCTCTCCTCGTTCCCCATTCTCACTCACTCACTACTGGATCTCTCTATTCCACCACCACCATCATCACTCATCATTAAGCACAATTTTAAATCAAAACTAAACGTTATAGACGTTTTTTAACCAAAAAAAAAAAAAACGATTTGATTTTGACCACAAATGTTAAGGACCAAAATAATACTTATCCTTAAGATAATATAACATTATTTAGCTATTTGATGGATGAAACTTATTATCTATAAATATTTATTCAATAATATTTGACAAAACTTATCTCTGATATAAATGTATGTGCATCCTAGTTCTTAAAATGGAAGTGTCAATAAATGTATTCCATCAAGATTGTTTTTTAACTATAAAATTACACAGAAAAACAGTCATGAGCTTTTATATATTTCAATGTTAGTTAAGTTTCTTTTTTACTTTTCTTTTTAAAGTGAATATCAGTGTGAGTATAGTTTTCGGCAGTTGGGGCTACCAAAAGATTATACAAGTCGGATAAAATTCCACAAACAAATATGCACTACTAAACATAAGAAATTAAGAATAAAAAAGGAAACCCACAAATGTTAGATACACAGTACACACCTTAGCAACTTCTGCTGGTCCGTCAGGGAAGATGTTCTCCATCTTGTAGCATTCACTAACATAAAGGCTTTGAAGCTTCTTCAGATTCGTCGCCAACGAGAATGGAAACAAATATTTCAAATTGTGACAACCACTCACATCCAAATGGATCAAATTTCCAAAATTAGAACTTTGGTCATTCCATATTTGGTCAATTTGGATCGACCTCAACTCCATTCTCTCTAATTTCAAAATTTCAACCTGCCAAGTTAAAAAATTAAAATTAAATAAAAAAATAAACGTCCATGATTTTTCAATTAACATTAGTATACTTACATGATTTTTCATATATGTAAGTTAGTTATACTAGTTATATTTACACTACTGCTAATTAATTTCATCTCTATTCATAAGTTAGTTATATACTTATATTTACACTAGTGTAAGTGTTTTTTGACTTCACTAAAAAATAAACATAAAACTCAAAAGGACACTTATTACTCTCTAAGATAATTCCAAAAAATTTACATATAACCTCTGTACAAAAGTATATATTGGCCTATTTTTTATCCTACCTTATATGAACAGTTAACAAGGAATTATATATGATAAAATATAGTTGTAATGAATTGTGAATAAAACAAAATTAAAAACACTCAGGTTTTTTTAACCCACAACAAAAATGTGTGTCAACAATAAATATGTACACGAAAGTGAAAATTTTGAAATGTTAAAAAGAAATAAATAAGAATCTGCAAGATAGCTTTGGTCGTACCTTTTTATGAAACAGTATTTTGATGTCTTCTGTTGGTGGTTTGGGATCGAATCCTATAAACTTAGGTAAAGATTGTAGTGTCAGAGTGCGCAATTCAGGGAGCTGAAGCCTCTCATTATTACTGTTACCGTCGGTGATCTCTACAACAATCTCCTCTGGTCTCACTACAATAATCTCCTCTAAAGAGTCACAATCAGAAGCTTGTATTGTCTCAAGGGCAGTTAGAAGCTTAAGCATCGAAGTTGAGAAGAGACATCTTAATTTTTCACAGGAATTGATCTTGATGGTTTTCAAGTTTACAAAGGAGGGCTTGGAAAGCGCACGTGAAGAGGAGCATATTTTCTCCATTTTCCTCACTTTATAGAGTTCAAGAGTCTCCAGTTTCTCAAAAGCCTTCTCATCAGAATGCTGATGCCCACCCTCGGGTGATTTAATAAGAAATTGGATGTGATGATTATTTCGAATGGCCAATTCTTTGAGATGGGGAAATCCTTTCAAATTCAACTCGTAAAATATATCTTCAACGCCAGTGAGTTTTCCCAGCAACAGATACTCAACTCTTTCGAACAACATTTTGATTCCCTTATGAGAATGAATATCAATGCCACCTTTTTCATGTATTGCCAAAAACCTCGACAATTCATGTTTCTCCGGCATTTTGAAACCTCTTTCCAAATATCTATTGAAAGAGCCAATGACAATTTTGTAACTAGACAACTTATCAAAGAACAACTTCCCTGGCAAGTGGTCCACACTTTCTATTTGTATGTCAAGATTTGCCAGTTGATTTAACTCACCTAATTCTGATAGACTAGCATTGTTGCTCTCATTATTTTCCCCTCCATTAGTAACCTTTGGCCATTGAATTGGACTCTTTCTCATGTACAACTCTTCCAAAGAAGTGAGACGTGATATCACATTGGGTGGAATGACAGTAAGTTTAGGGCAATTACTTATGTCTAGAGTTTGTAACTTAGACAAATTCCCTAATGCAATAGGCAAGCACTCAATAGTAGACCCCGAAAAGCTAAGAATTTTTAGATTCTTCAGGTCTCCTATGACGCCTAATTCCTCCCTTAAACTTGATTCCCCACTTAATGGAATTAGTGTGCAATGCTCCAAACAAAGCATTCTGAGTTTGGTTAGACAACCAATGGATGAGCCCAACGGTGACAGATGAACGCCAGTTAAGATCAACACTTTGAGCTCTTCCATTTGTTTGAAAAATTCATTTGGAAGTTTTAAATGTGGATAATTGTTGTTAAGTTCCAAGAATTTAAGTTTATCACATTTCATGCTCTTAGAAATCGCCTCAATGACATCACAATGCCGCAAAGATATAGCAACATACCTTTTTAACTCATCATCATCTGGCCATTCTTCTAATTTTCCTTTGGTCAACATGAGCATGTGCTTGTCCTTGAATGCTATAGACAAGGCAGCATTGCGGACAAGATTTTGCATTGTGAAACGATCACTTGAATAGCTGTTGGACAACAAACCTGCCTCTCTGAGCTTCATAAGCATGATTTGCACTCTGGTTCTGGCGTCCCTCACTGTGTAGATGCCTTGAAGAAAACCCAATCCAATGCATAGTCTCACCAAGTCTGAAACCAATGCATCGTTACCCATACAAGCACAAAGCAAGAAGGTCGTTTGCAGCTCCACGTTTTCTAATAGACCATAAATCACCCTTGTAGAATGCTCAGGTGTTCCTGCCAGTGTCTGCGTTTCTAGCTTCTGGCGAGTATCCTCCCATACCGAGCGACTCCGGTTTTTTAATGCCTTTGCAGTTGTAACTATTGACATAGGCAATCGATCACACTTTTTGACTATTTGAGCCGGTAGTTCTCCAAGTTCAGAGTTCCTGTCACCTATTCCAGCCATTTTATTGAACAAGGTCCTGGCATCCTTCTCGGTCAAGAGATCCACAGGGACAACTAGATTCGGCCTTACATCCATCTGGTTCAATACTTGCCTCACCTCAGAGATCAGCAAAACCTTGCACCCTTTATAGCGCTCTTCTGGAGTCAGCATTGGCAAAGGTGAAGATGAAGAAGGAGCGCCAGCATCAGGGGTCTTCTGAGATTTCATTGCATCTTGTGCGAGGGGCTGTTGCTTTGTCTCCTTTGCATCATTAGCCTTAGAGCCAAGGGATTTCTCTCCTTTGGGATTCTTCTGATTGCCATCACCACTCTGCCATGGAATCCCCAATATATTCAAATCCACTGTGGCACAAAGATCATCGAGGATTAGAAGAGTGCTCTCCTTCTCTTTCTTCAATCTCTCTCTTATTCGACTTGCTCTTCCTTCCTCACTCTCCTCTTCCAGTTTCATCCACAGCATGTCAGCAATTTGCCCTTGAATCTTTCTGATGTCTGGACTTTTTGTCAGGTTTGCCATGATCACCACATCGAATAACTTTGGTTTTTCTGGATCATTTTGAACTCTGTTAACTGCTTCCATGACTAGAGTGGTCTTCCCTAGGCCAGTTGGCCCATGAACACCAATCATTCTAGCACTCGATTCTTTCAGTGCTTTCATGATTTCTTCCATGGCCCTAGCTCTCGAAGCAAGGCTTTGATAGTCAACATTGGATAAAGCAAGACCCACTGAAGGTGGCCCTTGGCTACGAGATATGATATCAAACTTTGCCTTCTCCAATTGATTCTCAACTTTCCCTTTAAGTTCTATTGATTTTTTGCTAAGCAAATATCTAGCTAGCAAATTAGGAGGAAAGCCAGCTAAACATCCTGCATGAGCATTGTTGTCTTCTTCATGGAACTTTTCATAATCAGAAATGATAGTATCAGCCCCATCAAGCCATTTTGTCACATCATCATAAATTTCTCTACCATGCCGGTCTTCATCTTCAGCAACCCTATCACGCAGCTTCTGTCGCTCTTGCTTGAGCTTGTTAACTTGATCATCCAGATTCTTAACATTCTTGTCGTAGAACACGAGGTAGTTCACCTCTTGCTTTATGAACTCAGTTGCCAATTTGACTAGCCAATCTGGCAAAGGAGGTGTAGGAAGACCCATAGTTCATTCTTGATCTTGTACTTCTACATCCTCTTTCTGCATGCATGTATGCACACCAAACTGTAATTTCAAAAATAGAATACAAAAATTCTGCTAATGACAATTCTATTTAAAAATTAGACAAATTAATCTTATTTAATAAAAAGTTAAACATATCTAAAAATTTGTTGGAGTTGGTTAAAACGAAAAAAGGTAACAAAAAACTTCTACATGTATAGTATCACTCCACTCTAAAATTTAACATATAACGTGTACCAAAAAAAAAGGCGAGGGTAATTAATGAACCAGAAAAGGGGGCGGCGAAGCTCCAAGAGACCGAATCGGCGGCGATGCTCGGGGAAACTGGAGCCGTAGAGCAGGAGCAGCGGCGAAACTCCAGCAGAAACCAGAAACGGATGCGAAGAATCTCCATGAGATCCGGTCGACGGCGATTCTCGAGGATACCAGAGGTGCGGAGCAAGAGAAGCAGCGAAGCTCCAGCAGAAACAGGAAACAACGGCGGCGGCAAAGATGTAGAGGATATCAGAGCTTCGCCAATGTTCGACGTCGATGATAGGAGAAAATTTCTGGAAGATGTCAAGGAGAAAGCCAGAAACTAGAAATTTAGGCGAACTTCGTTTGTGTGACTGAGTGCGATCGAAAACGGGGGAAGACTCGGGGTTTACTACCAGGGATGGGTACTCATTACTCAAGTACTCATATAAGTTCTCACATGTTTTGCATCGTAGTCCATCCCATTACTCACGGTATTTAAATTTTTAGGTAAAATGACATTTAAGCCCCTCACTTTTTTTAAAATGAAAAAGCGAGCAATACATTAAGATGAATAGGGAGCTAACATAATTCATATAAATTTTGGATGATAACTTAATTATTTGCTCGCTAATGGCTCTCTAATGTTGGTTTCGTAGCACTATTTTTTTTTAAAATTGTATAAATTTATCTCTGATTTTTGTGAAATACCTAACAACCATTGTTTTATAAAAAGAACGATACAATTAAGCTTCTCTACTAGTTTTATTTAGCTAAAAAAACAAAGACAGCTAAAAAAATTCCTTATAAAATCACTTCTATGATAGAAAATAGAACCACAAACGTTTCCTTTAGAAACTACATAAGTAATATTTGTTTGATTTAGCTAAGTAAAATTAATAGAGGGGCTTGATTGTATAATATTTTGAAAGTTATAGATCGTTAGATATTTCACAAATTAGGGATGAATTTGTTCAATTTTTAAAAGTCAGAGTTATAAATGTACATTTTTCCAAATTTTAACATCATATTCAAATGAAATTATTTAATTTGGGTTATGTTAGTATACATCAAAATTAACCACTAGTATATAATACATATAGAAGTATAAAGTACACACTAAAAATAAGTTAAACTATACATATATTTATACATTAATATAAAATGACTGATTTTGGGGACTAATTTTAATGCGCAAAAAAAATTATTGAAATTTAAATTTAGGAATATATATTGCGTCATATCCAAACTCACGATAACCTAAGAAAATTAAATATAATTACTCAATAAGATTCTTTACTTTAAAAACATACTCAAATACAAAAAATAGATAATTGTTCCCAACATGACAACAACATAATCGTCTTAAACCAAAAATTTTAATAAAAAATTATAATTTTCCTAAACTAAAAATTAACAAAACAATCATCTAAATATTATTAAATATTTAAAAATCAAACTAAATGATATACAAATATATACATGGTGAGACAAGACAGGGCAGGTAGAAAATAGGTCCAGATTCAGGTTATTTGAAAGGGAAAAAAATATTTATGCCCCGACTTTTTAAAAATTATACAAATTCACTCTTAATTTTTTTGAAATACTTAATTACCTTTGATCTTTGAAAAAAATAGTACAATTATGCCCTTCTGTTAGTTTGACTCGGCTAAAAGAAATGAAAACTTTCAATAGAATTTCTTGCAAAATCACTTTCATGATGGAAAATAAGAACCACAAATGTTTTTTTTAGTAGTTACATAAACAATTTTCGTTTTTTTTAGCCGAGTCAAACTAATAGAGGGGTATAATTGTACTATTTTTTTGAAAGGTAAGGGGTTATTAAGTATTTTACAAAAATCAGGATTAAATTTGTTCAATTTTTAAAAAGTAAAGGGCATAAATATCCTTTTCCTTATTTAAAAAGCCTAATTTTTTTAAAAGGTCAGACCTAGACTTACGAAATAGCCTATTGGACTTGTAAGATCGATTTTAGCCAAAAAGATATATGTAAATTGTTATTATTCTAATAAAAATAAATATAATAAGAAGTGTTTAAACTTGGATTTTTAATAACATTTAAATACATTTATTCACTAAATTATTTGTCTTTTTAACTATATATGTGTATTTTTATTTTATTAATATCTTTAATCATTTAATATTTTATATTGGTATAAATTATATATTTATTCATTAAAAAAATCAATCATATTAACAAGATTCGGACTAAGACAGACTTGACAATAAGTCATGCTTAGTACTCATTAAAAAGCTTATCTCAGGCTATAAGTCAAACATATGCCAATATACTATAGGAAGATTTTCAGATATATCACTTTAGCAGTATACTCGATATACCTATAATCTGTAACCGTTGATTTTGATTTATATTTTAAATTTTTTAATCAAAATCAAACGGTTACAGATTACAGGTATACCGAATATACCGCTAAAATGGTATATTCGAAAACTTTCCTTTACTATATTCCCACCTCTAAGAGCAAGCAATAGGTCTGGGCGACTCTTACCCATACCAATCCCACACTCAAACAAAATTTAATGGGCACACCCAAATTTATAAGGCTGTCAAACAGCCGGACGCATTTAAACCCGACCCGGCTCGCGTTTAATTAATTAATTATTTTTTAAAAATTAAAAAAATCATTTCTTAATGAATTCTTTTTTTTTTAACTGAGAATATTGTCTCATGTGGCATTCTATTTTATTAGTGCTTTAAATTTCTAAACATTGCAAAACCCACGCATAAATAGCTTTTAATTTTATGTGTTCAATAATAATACCCTTAGATCACTTATTAGTCATCACATTTGAAAAAAATTTCTTTTAATCAATTTTTTTTTTTAAATTTGAGTAAGAGACCTCGTTTAATGTGAAAAAAAAATTGCCGAACTAGTTGAATGTTAGGCGTTTGGGTAGAAAAGGAAACGTTGGGGTTATTAGATGCTAAATAAGAAGGTTATACACCCTAATACTGTTCAGGTGGCATACTTGAAATTTGGATCAAAGCTCAAAGGTCCCAATCATGGAGTGAAAACAATAAACGTTAAGATTCTTAAAGGTGAAAGATCATGCAGACGTAGGTTGTTTCAAGAATGGAAGTTGGAACGTGGATATGTTGGGAATGGAATTATGAGAAGACTGAAAAGATACAACTATGAGGTGATTACAATGTTGGCTTCGGTTTTGACCTAATAACTTTGGTTGCTTCGGTGTACATACTATATTTTCAAATTTTTTAAAATTATATTTTAATTCTATAAAATTAATTTATTCACGTAATAACCCAAAGTAACTTTTGTTCATTTCAATCCAACTGCGTTGCAGGTCACCAAAAAAATACAACTGCGCTGCAACTTCAATTGCAAACGCTAAACATGATTTTTTAGATATACTTTCAAGATAGCTTTAATTATATACGTACAAGGAAAAATTATCAAAGGGAATCAAATAATTAACTTTTCAACCCTAATTTAAGATATCAGCATAACATTTAACTTGAACTTATGTAAATTTTTGTTTCAAATAATCAGGCCCCAATGCAAATTGTTAATTCTGTTGCTCGAAGAAAGAAACAAGAAGATAGAGAAGTGGCAGCACTGGTGGTCTGGCTGCACCGCAGCAGATAGAAAGAGACGAGAGGAAGAGAGATAAAGAAACAAAAGGAAAGGGAAAAGGGAAAAAGAAGTGGAAGAGGAGAGGGCACGACTGTCAGGACCATGGCCTCTTTCTATCATAATGACAAAGAAGGGGCTTCATTTGCTAAAAATTAAAAAATAATTACTGTTCATGCCACAAAGCTAGTTAGCTAAAATCAAAATTGACATAAACTTTTTTTTTAAAAAAACGCCACAAACGTTTCAGAATAAGTTAAAAATATCATAATAAAATTATATTGACGAAGATACCCCTCTCATTATTGAGTAGACACACCCCAGAAACGCCTCTCCGGGATTTCCTTCGTCCCAGAGACTCTTAGCACGGGCGGTTGACCATGGTCGCATACGAGCATCCTTCTCTACGCGCTTGAATTTTTCCGAGATAATCTCGAGCACCCTGAATTCTGAGATGCCATGGCCACGAACCTAACCCTTTTTCTTTTCCTTCTATTTTCGTTATGATTTTTGAAATTTCGAATGGCGTTTTCTATGAAATAATTTTTCTAATTTAAGGTTAACGATTAAATGAGGATTTCAGGATAAGAAATTAGGGTTAAAGAAAAAATATAACAGAACAATAATGACTAACTAACATAAAAATGAAAGGGGCAAAACTGTAATTAGGATTTTTTAGAACTAAACAATAACGTTTGTGGTTTTTTTGATAGAAAAAAAGGTTTGTGTCAATTTCAATTTTGGCCAACTACCTTTATGGCATGAACAGTACTTATCCCAAATAAAAAATAATTACCAATTTTTCATTTAAACAAGTAGGGTTGTCAAAATGGGCCAAATCCATCGGGCCAGCCGGTTTATCCGTCTAAATGGGCGGGCTTTTGTCTCTGAGCCCGGACCGTTTAAAATCCGGGCTTAAATAGGTTAGCCCGTTTAACCCGAAAAAATTCAGTCTTAAACGGGCTAGCTCGTGGGCTAAACGGGCCAACCCTTTTATTTAATTTATTTTTTATTTTTTCAAAAAATAGTACTTTTTTATTATATTTTTTCGTATTCGACCCAAAAATCCATTCATTAAGTAAAAAACTTTGTTTTTTAAAGTTTTTTTTGGCTAAAAAAGGAATTTTTTTTCAAAAGTAATTTTTTGAAATTAAAAATTAAAATTTTTATTTATTTTTTAAAAAAATAAATAATAATCAATTAAACTGGCCAGCCCGACGAACGGGCTAGAGAAATTTTAGCTCGTATAAAACTGGGCTTAAATGGGCTAGCTCGTTTATCCGCGAGCTAAACGGGCCGGGCCTAAATGGGTCAGGCCCATCCGTTTGACAGCCGTATATACAAGTATTCATGGATTCTCTATGACAGACCGTGAAAACTTAAAACATACAGAATCAAGATCTCAAAGAATGAGAAAAATTAAGTTGATAGCTTAAATTAGAAATATTGATATTTCAAGGGTCAAAATTAATTTTTTTAAAGTTTTAAACTTAACTATGTGGATCAAAACACCAAAAGTTGGTGAAGTTGGTGGGGTACGTTTTGGGAATTGAGGTGTGCCAAAAATGGTTTCTAATTTATGTTAAGGTTTACATTTCATTTTTTTGTACTTTTGTTGGTGTGTTTATTTTTCTATTTTTGGTCTCTTCCTCATCTTTTTTTAAAAATCTTGTGAGCCAAACATGTATGGAAAAAAAATTTAATTGAATGTTAATTTTATATTATAAATTTCTTCTTTTTGGAAGATAAAATTTCTATGGGGAAAAGTATATTTGTGCCTTCAATTTTTTTTAATTAGTACAAATGTACTCTCGATTTTTGAAAAATATTAGAGTATCCATCACCTTTGAAAAAACAAGACTATTATATCCCTCTGTTAATTTGACTGGCCAATGGCAACGGAAAGTGCTTGTGTGACTGAAATAGATCCCACTTTACCTCAACGGTATTTAGCGTGAACTCATTCTTACTCTATATGTCCAACACGACGTTGTTTTTCTCTAAATTGTGAAGCTCATATACAATAGTTAAAACGAAGTCGTTTCTCCTTTCATTCGTTCCCCACAAAACTCCCATCTTACTACACATTCTGCCCTAACGTGTAATCGAAGATGAGTGTGCAATAACACTGTCAATATAGGGGTTTTGTGGGGAACAAATGAGAGTAGAAACGACTTCGTTTTGACTATTGCATATGAGCTTCACAATTTGGGGGGAAACAGCGTTGTCTAGGACTTAGGAAGCGAGAATGAGTCCACGATGAACACCGCTGAGTCAAAACAAGACCCGATACAGACACATAAATATTCTCCATTGCTATCTGACGAGTCAGACCAATAGAGAGGTATAACTGTTCCATTTTTTTAAAGGTCACGGGCACTTTAGTATTTCTCAAAAGTCGATAATATATTTGTACTAGTTTAAAAAATCAGGGATATAAACGTCATTTTTTCAAATTTCATGTGGACAAATAGTACAAGAGAAGTGATGAAGCGATTCTCTATATTATATATACACAACTGATAACAATTCACATAATGTCTTACTAATAATATGAAAGAAGAAAAAAAGTGCTAAGGGCCAACGAGTGAAGGAAAAAAAAATCAAAATTATTTATGAAAGATTTAAATATTATAAAATTATCATAAATAAACAAAAAAAAAATCTATTCATGAAAATTAAACTTTATTAGTTGTCAATACTATTAAAACATAAAGTATCAGTAGTTAACCTGACAACTAACATTTTCTATTAACATAATTTGATTAGTTTTAACAATTAAAATATATCTTTCATAAATAAAAAATTCTTTTCCTTATTCATGTATAATTTTTTCATTCTTTGTGAATAATTTTATTATTTTTTCCTATATTAGTGAATTGATTCTTGGTGGTTTAAATGTAAGATAAAACTTAGTCGTCTAATATTTATCCATAAAAAAAATGCAATATTGTAACTATATGTAGGTATAAGTGAATCGAAACAAATCATATGAATAATAATGCATGGCGAACAAACCTCCAATTCATTGCGCATCTAAGTTGTGATGAATCGTTGTTTAACTCTTACGAGAACAACAAAGAAGCTCTAATAACATGGCCTGATTGATGCAAAAGGACGCTTATGTGTTTTGTTTTTTTTTTTTTAATATATGATTTGAAGAATTGGGCAAAAAAGGCTACAGAAACCTTCCTACCATCACTTCAAAGCAATGAGCTAGCTTTGAAAATAATGTTGTTGCAGAAGGAGACTGATGAGCATCTGCGCTACAAAGTGGTATACTGTATATATAGCATAAAAAAAACCTCTTAATTATTAATTACGCTGTATATTAATATTTATATATTATGCTTAAATAATGGTTGTTGTATATGTATATTTAAGTATCAATAATGTGATATATATCAACATTTGACTACACTTATGCTAACGATTAAAAAAGTGGAAGAGGTTTCTTGTAGAAGTAATTAAACATTATTGATTGGCACCTTGATTATCATACATAATTTATTAATTTTTGACCAGTATATAATTAACATATATTTCACACTCATAATTTAAGTAGTTTACACATTTATTTTTTTTATTTTACATCCACATTTATTATATTTTGTACATATTTTTTCAAAGATTGTACACATATTTTTAGACTTACTATATATAAATATATTATTGGTTATAATAAATTAATTTCGTTGGTTATAGAGAATTTTTCAATATGCAACTATGACTAATAATCTACCTATTTTAACAATATTTTATCAAATACAAATGTTATTATTGATACTTATTAAAAAAAATTATTTGATTTTATTAAATACATGTGCTGTAATTTTTAAAAGCTATTTTTTAAAATACAAATTCAAAAGTTATTTTTAAAAATTTAAAGTTTTACAAACCATTATTAAGGTAGCTGGCTAGAAGCTTTGAATATAATATCTTATCTCGTCTGTGCATTTACAAATAAAGTGACATCTATTAATATTTTAATTCTTCTACAAGTGGACTTAGCTAAAAAAACTTGTGAAAGTCGTCTAACAAAATTCGTTTCGTCAATTTTTATTTTATTTTTTATATATACATAAGATGCGTATTTTTTTTTGGCGTCTATATAA
>JASCZI010242167.1:25404-38818 GCA_036250425.1 Stylosanthes scabra | reverse complement strand
CATCTTGGACTAAGCTTAATGTTGTGCTTCCTGGTGATGATGTAATCTACTTCCTTCTGTGTTTCACTAATGGTGGTGAATTTGTTGGCATGCAATTCAATAACAACTTGATGAAATTCAGCGACAGAGGTTTATCGGCGGATCCTCTGACAATTACTGCTTATCGGACTGACAAGACGATGGTTGTGTTTACTCAGAGTTTGCTGTCACTTCAGGACTAGTTTTGGGGTGCAGGGGAAGAATAAAGAAAGTAGGGTATGTCATATCCTGAAAATCTTCTATTAACTCATTATAGAACTGATATTTCTTCCCTGTTTTGAAGCAAGTTAATTCTATTGCTGTGTTTTGATCATAGTCATCTTACTTAGACGTTTATCATGCTGTTTTCTTTTGAAGCTCTTGTAGTGCTGCTTCAGCAGGTCTCCTTCCAAGACTCCAAAGCTCATTTTATTGTTTTCTTTGTCTATGTCTTCAATAATCTCCTTATAAACACGAGCCTTGCCATCTAATGTTGTCCAAAACCAAAAAGACTGTTTAGATGTTACATATCAAGGAACTAAATGGCATCATTATGTTATCCTATTAGAAAAATAAATCGCATTGCAACTAACAATTATAATGCTCATTGTGAAAATTGCAACTGTATGCAATTTAAAATCTTAATCCTGTTTCTAAAGTTCAAAGCATCTCAATATTTGAAAATAAATTTAATTTTCGATGATAGAAATAATGTGAAAATGGTTAAACGTTTAGCAACTCTATCTATATTGCAGTTCAATATGTTGGGAAATTGGAATAAAATTTCTATTTTTGAGCAGATTATCAATTTAGTTTTTGAAAAATATAAATACTAAAAATTTAAAACAAATACATATGTGCTTGGAGGATTTCGCAACTTTTGAGTCGATCACCAATTTAGTTTTAGTTCTTTCTAAAACCAAATTATCACTGCTTGAATTTTTTATGTACCATTTATTGGATTGTGTAGTGACAGATACAAATATGGAGATAACAGAAGCAGAAACACAAAATATTTAGAGTTAAGATTAAGAGTTTATGATTTAGACTATAGAATTTAAGATAAATAAAATATTAAAAAAAAAGTTGTCTAAAGTTGGATTAAAGAAACTGGATACCTACCATTACTCGGATATTAAAAAGTAAACCAAGAGGAATTGAGTTTGTAATAAGTTAAGGTCGATGTACATACCAAGAACAAAGTTCCATGAAATGATGGATCTCTAATTGCCCCATTCACCTAGGTGAATTTCAACAGGGCAAGCCTTGGCAATATTGTGAGTCTTGTTGCAGTAAACATAATAGAATTGCTTAGCATCTGCCTTAATATCAAATACACTTTCTAACTTCTGGATTTTAGATGTTGGCATGTTATGCAAGTAACTCAATTTCCACACTTCTTAACTACTTAACATGCGTGCCTATATATATAAAATCAATTTCCATACTTCTCAAATCAACTACTTGAGAATTATGTATTGCACATCATTTTCCAACTTCTTTACTTTAGGAGATACCATTTTCCTTCACACGACAGACGACACAAGAAAAAGCTGAAGATTTTGAAGAGAAATTTAAAATTTATTATTGCTCAAAACAGGGTAGGACAATGAGCATGCGTTTCATTGAAATTTTTTCCAAGTTAAATCAATTTTTGTACATGATATATAATATGATATTCAGTATCCGGTTAAAATATATGTTAATTTCGAGGATGTTGATTAGTTAGAAATTACTAAACAATAATTCTTTTTTTTTGAACGGTTGGATTGGACAACCCCTAATCCTAGGCTATACACACACAACGCAGAGGAGATCGATCCCCTTCCTTCTTGTACTGTAGCTTCTTAGTGGGAGACCCCTCACCACTTGGCCTAAGCCACAGCTACACTAAACAGTAATTCTAAATGAACAAAATAAAAATAAATAACATAGTTGAATAAAATAGATATATATCTAATATCACGGATTAAGAAATGTATAGGTAACCAATAATTTTTTAACCAACAAATCAGACAACAAAAAAATAGAATATTTATAAACACTGTTTTAGAATATTCACAACGAAAGTTATAGAACATCCTTAACTTAAAGCAAACATCCAATTTAAATTATTAGCTGAATTTTTATTGATTACCTAGCATTATTGACTACAATATGATTTAGAAGGATTTAAAAAATAAAATGAATATAATTTATTATTATCATTTAAATTATAATGATTTGATTTTATTTGTCAATTTAGTCAAATTCAATTCAAACAATTCTTATTCTCATTTAATTAATCTATGTACCCTCTGTATACATAATTTTGTAGCACGGACAAAATGTAAACATTATTATCTGTTGATGTTTATATTTTTTCTTGTTAAAAATTATGTGTATGGAGATGTACAATAATACATGTAGTATTATCAATTTTCATTATATCCATTAATTTTTTAATTTAATTAAATTTAAATTATCGTGATTTGGATTGGATCAAATTATTCGGATACTGAAAAATTAAAAAATAATACCAATCTTGCTAAACCTAATTACAAATATTGGTTAAAAATATAGAAAAACATTAGGTAACAAATAATTTTATTCAAGAAAGTTGCATAACATACTACTTGAAATAAAAAATTTTCTATTAAAATTGAAAGAATTTAGTTGGACTTCATTTTTGGTAGGAGGACATCCTAACCGGCAAGTCCAAACTAATCTGGTATGACTTTTTGAGTGCCCTTTCCACGTCTCATTGACCCCAAAATTGTTACCTCACCAAAAACAAATAAAGAAGAAGGCCATAAACTAATAAAAGTAAAACCCTGCTTGGAAGTTTGAGTCAAGAAGTAAGGGGGAAATTGGGGGGCAATCGAATCGAAATTGAGAAGATGAAGAGGCAGGCTAAGGCGGAGGCTCTTCTTCCAGGATTGATAGAAAAAATCCTATTATTCTTGCCGGTGAAATCCCTAATTCGGTTCAAGTGCGTCTCTAAACAATGGCTTTCTCTCATCTCCGATTCACGCTTTGCTAAACTGCATTATGATACTGCTGATGCCGCACCCACCAATTACAACACTAGGCTTTTGTATTTAAACAATAAGGTTTCTAAGGCCCGTTGTATAGATCTAGAAGCTTCCATTCTCTCCGATTACGCACTTCAGCTTCCTATAAGCTGTCGATATTTCCCCCTCACTATTTTAGGTTCATGTAGGGGCTTCATACTGTTGAGAACTCATATTGATGGCACTGACCTCATTCTGTGGAACCCTGCAACTGGTTCTCACAAAGCGGTTCCGTATCCTGTTGCTGACCCTACTGCTTCTTGTTGGATGGGTTTTGAGAGGTCAAATCTCTTATGGGGTGGTATTGGATATGATGAATCTACTGATGATATTTTAGTAGTAGTAGGATGGTGTTCCAATCTGAGGACTTTATAATTCAGTGGCATTATTTCTCTGTTAGAACCAATTCTTGGAATGAAATTGAGTGTGGCCATCTTCCTGGTCATCTCCCTATGTCTTATTGTGCTATATTTTGTAACGGGGCTATTCATTGGTTAGCTAATATCGGAATTGTTGCCTTCGACGTAGCCAGAAAGCATCTGTACATCATGTCATTGCCAGATATGAAATATTGTTTCAACTGGAAGTTAGATTTGTTTGGTGGATGCCTTGGGATATCTTACTTGACGAATAACTGGAAGATTGGGCTCTGGGTAATGAAAGAATATAACGTGGAGTCATCTTGGACTAAACCCAATGGTGTGCTTCCTTGTGATGATGAATTGTTCTTCTTTCTGTGTTTCACTAATGGTGGTGAACTTGTTGGCATCCAAAACAATACCAAATTAATCAAATTCAACGACAAAGGTGCATGGGCGGATTCTCTAGCAATTAATTGTGAACGAACTGACAAGATGATGGTCATGTTTACTCAGAGTTTGCTGTCACTCAGGACTAGTTTTGGGGTGCAGGGGAAGAACAAGGAGAGTAGGGTATGTCATATCCTGAAAATCTTCAATTAACTCATTATAGAATTGATGTTTCTTCGGTATTTTAAAGCAAGTTAATGTTTGATCGTAGTCATCTTTCTTAGACGTTTATCATGGCATTTTCTTTCGAAGATATCTCTTTATTATCTATAATATCTTTTTATCTTTCCGAAGTTCTCAAGCTTGTTGTCTCCCCTGATGAATTTCTGAATAATGCCCTGAATTCAGTATTTTTCTTTTCCATTGCAATGTTTGTCGTCTTGCATCTATACTATAAGCGTTGACACGTGAGATATCAAAAGATGTGTGTGAGGTTTTGGTGCGCATGTTTCCTTCAGCAAGTTAGGAGCAACATTATTTTCACTGTGTCTCAAATATTTCAACAAGATTCAATATTATTTTCACTTTTAATAAGCTAATTCAAAATATTAAACAAATGAGGTATATATTTTCAAACTTATGATTTTTTTCTGCTTTTTAGTAAAGAAAAACATAGTCTTATATAAATTTAAGAATTTGATATTATTATAGATTCAGGAAGAAGATTATAATATCTTAAACCTTTATAAAGTTAAATTTTGTTCTCTTCATTTATTTTTCTTGTAATTACGCTTAAAATTATTCACAATAGAATATGATAGGAATTTGCCATGTACTACATTTAATTATATGACTTATGTTATTTGTACATCATAATAAATAATCAGCCACCAATATATAATACACATTAAAATATAAAATATGCACTAAAAATGATGAAACTATACATATATTTATATGTATTCATTTTTAAATATTTGGTCGATTTTAATGTGCAAATAGAATTATTGTAATTATATATATATATATATATATATATATATATATCAACCTATGAAGCACGGACACTTCGTTGAATTGGCGTGTCCACATATCGGACAGGACACTCACCGACACTCGTCCGACACGCGTGTCTTCTGTGTCTCATCCGTGTCCTTAAAAAAACAAAAAAAAAATACATCTTCGGACACACGTGACACTTCAAAATATCATTATGTATCTGCGTGTCCAACTTTATTTTTAACTTATGTCCTTAAAATGAGTTTAAAAGTAGTATGTATTATTATTTCTCAAAACTAAAAGTTAAGTTAAATATTTGATATAATTAAAAGGACATTAAAATTATTTAAAAATAATAATTTTAATTTTAATATAAATAAAATGAGAAAATTCTATTATAATTTTCTTAAAAAATATATTATATTTTATATATATGCCATGTCCCCGTGTCATATGAAAAATTAAAATTGGTGTGTCGGTGTGTCGCGTGTCGTTTCGTGTCCCGTATCCGTGTCAGTGTCCGTGCTTCATAGATATCTAACACTTTTGTAAATAATTTTTTATTGAATCAACGGTAAAAATTAGTAACGACTTAAAATATTTTTAAACGATAAATGAATAGAATAAAACATGTTAAGAATAAATATTTGATAATCGAATATTATTATACCAAAGAAAATAAAATAAAGAAGAGGATAAATAAACAATATTGTATTTGAAATATTTAGAAATTTTAAAAAATATTCTACAATTATTAAAGAACATAATAGAAATGTATTCTTTTATGTGAAAAATATATTTTTAATTAAATTTTTTTGACACGTTTTAAATATGTCCATGCTATTGTGAAGAGGACAATGATAAAGAGATGAAAATTATCTTTGTTGAATGGTTGAATTTCAATTATATAAAGTATTTTATTTTATTTTTTATTAATTTTTAAAACAAAAATAATACAAACTTTTTATATGGTAACACCTCTTAGTTATAAAATTCTCCTTTCAAATAAATTGAGAATATTTTTATTGTTAAAAAAATTAAAAGTTATTTTTGTTGATTTTTAAAAAGTTTTTGCCAGAACCTTGGTATTTACTCCGAAAAGAAAAGCAATAGAAGTATAAAACCCAGCTTTGGAAATAAGGAAAAAAGTGGCGGCAATGGAATCCACATTGAAAAGTTGAAAGATGAAGCAGCAGGCTAAGGGGGAGGCTCTCCCTCTCGAATTGGTAGAAAAAATTCTATTATTCTTGCCGGTCAAATCCCTAATTCGGTTCAGGTGCGTCTCTAAACAATGGCTTTCTCTTATCTCCGATTCACGCTTTGCAAAATTGCATTATGATTCTGCTGATGCCGCACCTACCAACAAGAACACTAGGGTTTTGTACTTATCGAGTGAGGTTCCCGAGGCTTGTTATGTAGATGTAGAAGCTTCGATTCGCTGCGATCACGCGATTCAGCTTCCTCTAAGCTGTCGTCATCGCCGCATTAATATTGTAGGTTCATGCAGGGGTTTCATACTGTTTCAATTTTTTGTTAATGGCTTTAAATTCCTTCTGTGGAACCCTGTAACTGGTTCTCACAAAGCAGTGCCGTATCCTACTGATGACCCTAATGTTCCTTGGACGGGTTTTCACCAGGCAGATCACATATGGGAGGGTTTTGGGTATGATGAATCTACTGATGATTATTTCATAATAGTAGGATGGGTGGAGGGATTTTATTGTACACCTCATTGGCTCTATTTCTCTGTTAGAACCAATTCCTGGAAAGAAATTGAGTGTGGCGATCATCCTCAATCGGCTATATCTGATTATCCTCAGCTGTTTTGTAACGGGGCTATTCATTGGTTGGCTGTTACACTTAGGTACTTCAAACTATTAATCGTTGCCTTCGACTTAGCCGGGAAGCTATCTATCAGTGATATCATTGCCGACGCATATACATAGTTGTTCCAACGAGAGGAGGTTAGTGTCATGGTGGATGCCTTGGGATATCTTACTTGCTTGCCGGAGACAGGAAGACTGAGATCTTCATAATGAAAGAGTATAAGGTGGAGTCATCTTGGACTAAGCTCGATATCGTGCTTCCTTCTGATTATTATGACATCAACCCTGTGTGTTTCACTGATGGTGGTGAACTTGTTGGCACAAAATACAAGAAGTGGCCTGAGGTGAGTAATAATGAGAAGTTGGTCAAGGTCAGCAACGATGGTGCATCGGTGGAGTCTCAGACAATTAATTGTAGTCACAGTTACAGCAAGATGGTTATGTTTACTGAGAGTTTGCTGTCAATTCCGGATGAGTTTGGGGGAACAGGGGAAGATCAAGGAAAGTAGGGTATGTCATGTTCTGAAAACCTTCTATAACAAGCTAATTCTATTGTTGCTTGGTCATTTATTTTGGAATTCTCTTCTTAACTGATCAGCAAGTTTAGTCCTTTTTTTTTTGGCATTTATAGCATGTTCTACTGCTGTTTGATCATACTTAAACATTCCTCATGGCATTTTCTTTTGAAGATTTATCTCTCTCTGTATATTATTTTCTTATCATTAAGTTCTCAAGTTTGTTGTCTCCTGTGATGAATATCTAATTCAGTACATCTTCTGTTCTATGCTTTGTCTTTTTGCATCAATAGGTGTTCTCAGGCTCTGGTGCGCATGTTTCAGGAAGTTAGAAGCATTTATGATAAGGTTTTTAAATATGTCTTCTATCCAGACTCAACATATGTCTTTTAAATTTTGCATTAAATGTATTGTTTTAGGATTAATGGACTTATTATGCTCTTCCTTTGTTCATGTTCTAGAAAAGGCTTTACTGTGAATTGTGGCCGTTATGATGTTCTATTTAGATGTCATTTTTTCTAATACACTTGTAAAGATTTTCAATATTCAGTTAGTCACTTAGTTGTGTTTTGTCATCTTGAATATCATTTTGGGACAATCATGAATCATGATGCTGATTATGATTTTGGTTATATGGATTGGTTTATGATTATTTTTTCGAGTAATATTTAGTTATACACTTTAGTCCCTTACAAATTTTAATTACCAAGTAGTACTCAACCCTTTACTTTGTTAGACAAATCAATTCCTTTGTTAGGTTCTTCTCTTTTAGGTTAACAGAAATAATTAACTTAGAGTATCTGATATGATATATTGATATATCTCTTTGTTGATGAACCTTGATCACTTGATGTTCGACTTCCCATCTAATGCAGTCTCTTTTGGTCTTTTTCTCCTTTTTCGGTTTTCAACCAAGCAAATTTTGCTCTAAGTTCGTAACCATCCCAGCATCACCTGCTACAAGCCTCCAACACCCATTAAAAAAAAAAACATATTTTATACGAAAAAGGAACAAAATATTGAAAGCAATTATCAAAACAAATCAAGTAAAAACATGAATGAATGTAATAAAACTATAGAAGATAGAATATTTTTTTTTACAAAAATAAAATTTTGAATTACAAAAGGGAAAAGTAACTTTTATTTAGTTATATATCCTCTTATTAAGAGGTTTTAAATTAAATTTTAGGAATAATAAAATATTTCTTATGAATATATAGATTTTTTTGGACAAGGGTCACTAAAGCTAATATTTTAGGGAAAAAATTGTAAACCAAATTTAGGTAAAAAAGGTAGCCCAATAAAACAGCCAGCCCGATTAAACAATTAGAGCCCACAAATCTGATCCATTACATTTGAATGAAAAATCTCCATGTCCAAAAACTTAAACAAATCAAAAATAGAAAAAGCCCATTTCCAATCTAACCCTAACACCAAAAAAAAATAAAATAAAATGAAGAACCCTAATCAAAGTATATATTTTCAATTGTGGCGTCAAGCAGCTAGGGTTTCTTCATCTTTTGCGCTTGCTATCTCTTCCAGAGTCCAGCAACAATGGTGGCCGCCAAGAAGACCGTAATCTCTCTCCCTCTCTCTGATTTGGCGATTTCGTATTCGAATTTGATATTAAGTGTTTCGAGTGGTTTGAATTTGATGTTTTGCAGAAGAAGACCCATGAGAGCATCAACAACAGGCTCGCTCTTGTCATGAAGAGTGGCAAGTACACCCTCGGTTATAAGACCGTTCTCAAATCCCTCAGAAACTCCAAAGGTATTTGTTTCTCTCCTTTTCAGAATCTCGAGATTTGTGGTTCCCTAATTTTCTTGATTTATTGAAGTTGAAATGATTTAGTTAACTGTTATTTTTCTTGCCCTGTTTTTAGGTAAGTTGATTATCATCGCTAATAACTGTCCACCTTTGAGGAAGTCAGAAATCGAGTACTATGCCATGTTGGCAAAGATTGGAGTCCACCATTACAATGGAAGTAAGTTCTTAATCTCTCTCTCTCTGTGTGCGTGTTGTTTTATTAAAGTTATGTGATAATCAAATGTCAAAATTTCTAGTAGCAATTACAGTGCATCATATGCTTTGTTATGTAATGTTTTGAGTGTCCTGAATTGCAGCCTTTACATTGTTTCCAATGGAATGATTAGAAATTTGTTTCTGAATCTGTGGCTATTAATATTAGGTTATGAAGATTTTTGTTGTACCAAGTCTCATCAATCATTTTTCAAAAATGTTGTCTCTTATTCGGCAATTGCCATTTCCAATGAGTAGCTCAAATTCATCCCGAAGGAGAAGTTTCTCGAAGATACATTCCTTAGTCAAATCCGTCTTTCTATCTTTTAGACGATGACATGTCACGTTGGCATATTGACTAGTACCAATTTAGACAATGGACTATCTTCTAGAGGCGAATTTGAACTTCAACTCATTTTGATTGTTATAAACATGTTTTCTGCTTGACATGATGAGAACTTTATTTCCCTTCCATAACTTAAGTTTTGAACACAGATGTCCAGCTGATTTTGTCTAATTAATTCACATTAATTTGAACCCTGTTTATTTCTGTCTTCTTAGACAAGTAAACAAATTATTTCTTGTTGGTTGCAGACAATGTCGATTTGGGAACTGCATGCGGAAAATATTATAGAGTTTGCTGCCTTAGCATTATTGATCCTGGTATCTTTTCGTTCTATTAACACTTAATCATTTATCATTTAGCATCATAAACTAGGTTTACCTCAATGTTTTATAAACCGTCTTCGTTTTCAGGTGATTCTGATATCATTAAGACTCTCCCTGGCGACCAGTAAAAGTAGGTTGGAAAGTGTTTTGCATGTTATGTCCTGCTTTGGGTTGGTTCAGACATGGATGTGAAGAGTTTAATTTTGTTTTAAGCTATTCGTTGTAAGGTGCATTGCTTTGGAGATTCTAGCAGATTGTGTAGTGGAGCAATTTTGGCATTCAAAATTTTGAACATGCTGTTTAGTTCATTTTTAAGTTCTCAAATGTTTGGTTCATAGATTTAAACTGAAGCCTTAATCAAATGCAAAAAAGCAACTAATGGTGCAATTATAAATTTTGAAGTCTTGATCGTTTTTTAATTATAAAGTAAAGTTGAGTAAGCTATTAAAATTGTCTAAAGCATATGCTTACACATATTAAGGTGAAAATGCATGTCCATTTAACTTATGTGAAGTAATGGTTTTTAACAAATAATTTCCTGCGCTGAGTATTTACCCCAAAATAATTTAAAAAGATATAAACACTAAATAAATTTCCAAAATACTCAAAATAAAGAAAAAGGTGGATCTATATCTCTGCTTACGTCTATTCTGTATTCTCATATGTCCAATGTATCATGCTACTTTTTCCTGTTTGGAGTTAGGTCCTTCAAAGTATTATGGAGAGATGTCTGATTTTGAAAAATAAAAGTATTTCATTTTCTGTTTTGTAAATAAAATAAATTGTTGAACAAAAAAAAAAATTTGGCAAACAATCGAGTCAGGTTGTCAAAGAATAGCTATAATAACGTATCGGTTCATGGTAAATGTGTCGATTGTCAACACATCATCATGGCTATCTTCTGGCAACCTATTACGAGAATTGACTTATCAAGTTTTTCATTTTGTTAGGGGTCAATTTGAGGTTTTATAATCATTAGAGAGCGTTTTGTCCAATTTACAAATTTTAAAGATGCCGAGTAAATCACGTTTTTAAACTCATTATAGATATATTTGCCATAAATCAAGACTAGTGGGTATATGAGGCTTACCCATTTGAGTTTGTCTATTTCACGGACTTAAACAGACGATTTTAGATGGTTGGGTTGCTCGTATTGACGTCCACAACAAGGAGGATAGTTTTTAATTTTTTATTGTAATAAAGGTGTATAATTAATAATTATTACCTATATTATGGAATATTCTAATTTTTAAATAAATTATTAACGTTTTTATTAAGGAAGAGAATAAATTACAAATTTTATTATTGTATACGGACTCAATTAAAAGAAAAAAATTACATGAACTTAATTAAAAATTTTATTAAATTATAAGGATCAACAAATTAATTTAAGCTAAATAAATTAGTAAGTTTTGAACCGTTTCTTTTTATAATGTTACAAAGAAATGGTTAACCTAATTAGTAGGTTATTTTTCCAATTTTTTTTACAGGAGGTTATTTTTCCAAATTGAGTTATGCTAAGTATATAAAAAAAAATCAGCTACTAGTACGAAATATATATATTAAAATACAAAATATACATTAAAAATAACTTAATCATACATATATTCATATATGAATATTTGGTGGTTAATTTGGCGTGTAAATAGAATTTTTGTTCCAAATCTAAACCACTAATATAAAATAAAATAAATGAAAAGTTGAGATTAATTTAATTCACAAATTTATAATACTCTTTTTATTTAAAAATTGCTATATGATTATCATAATGTATTATTTTTTTTTGTCACCAACCATGAAGTCAACAATATTGGTGGCTCATAATAGTTAATATCTTTTTTCTCTTCCTTTTCCTTCCCCTTTTTCAATCCCACCATCTCCCTAATTAAACTTATTTACTCCCTAATGACTCTCTAATGTTGGTTCCGCATTACTCATAAAAAATATTTGATTGAAATATGATATTAAACTATAAATTAAATATAAAAGTTGAACCAAAATAAATTAAAATGAATGATTATCTAATATTTTTCATTATTCTATTTATAGGAAACATTTAAGAATTAGCGTTAAAATTTGGGTAATTTTAACTGTTGAAATCATGGTTCCAACTTATAAATACGAGGCAGTTCAATTGTAGTCGGACATAAAATCTAAATCAAATTCAAATACTCTCCGATTGTTCTAAACGTCCGAGAGCAACCATAGTCTACAAAATCAAATCAAACTAGTGTGCCATATTGAAGAAACCATATGTAAAAAATTCTGCCAATGAGACTTTTATTGATTCCATCGATTACTTCTGTAAAACTAATTAAATTCATATTTTATTGCATGTGACAACATTTAATTCATAGTTTATCATTGCTGACCCGTTGAAATATCTAAGACAATTGGGCTTCTAACATTATGGGTTCCATCTGACCATACTATTGATGAGATAACCACACTTTTTCTTGGTACCTTACCACTCACATTCACTACAAACGATTTGTTCTCGTTTAATGCTTTGAATGACAAAACCGTTGGTGTCACTGTGATCTTAACTTCTGGATTTGGTGTTATTGTTACCTTGTAAGTTGAATTGGCCAACCCAACATTTGTAACCGTTCTACCAAAACTAATGTTAAAAGTCACATTGGGTAGAACCCGAGCTGCAAAAGTTGGATAATTTACGGGTTTTTCTGTTTTCATTTTCAGTATTTTCTGCTTTCTGAATTTTGTAAAAGAAAAAGGTGAAAACAGGAGAAATAGGATTTTATTGTTTTCACTATTTCCTTCATAAAATCCAAAAAACAGAAAATACTAGAAATGAAAACACAAACCAAACGCACCCTTAAGTTTCTTACCAATGATCTATCAGCAGCTCCTTTGCATGGATTAACCTCTCCAGATATCAACTTAATTGTTTTATTATCGTACCCTGAGTTGCAGAGCATTTGCACATAATCTCCCTTGTTAATGTAATAAACTAGTCCAGGGTTGAGTGCTTGAACTGGATTGGCTTGTCCAGATCCATATGCATATTCTCCAACATCATGCACAGAGCTTCTAACCATGGGTGTTGCTGATGTCAGAATAGCAGATTTAATTGCAGCAGGTGACCAATCAGGGTGAAAGCTTTTCACATATGTGGCTATTCCAGAAACATGAGGACAAGACATTAGAGAGAGAGAGAGGGAGAGAGAGGGAGGGAGAGAGGGAGAGAGGGAGAGCGAGAGAGGGAGGGAGAGAGAGGGAGAGAGAGAGAGGGAGAGAGAGAATTCCACCTCGAAATTGGAGGGGAGAGGGTTGCGACGGCGATCGGCGGTGAGGATGGCGGTGGCTCCGCCGGTTGCAACTGACTCGAACGCCGGAGACGATCGACGGGAGAGAATCAGAGCTCACAGTCGTCTGCAGAGTGTGAAATGAAAATTGGGGCTAAATGCATCTAATTAGGGTTTTATATGAAATTAAGGGTATTTATGTCATTTCCATATTTTAATCCTTCTACTTCTCATTAAAATAATCTAAAAAGTTAAAATTTATAGTAGTGTAATTGTAAAATTATATATGACATGATTGTA
>JASCZI010242167.1:8332-25394 GCA_036250425.1 Stylosanthes scabra | reverse complement strand
AAAAATATGAATATGTTACTTTAAACTTTAAAGTTTGGCCCAAATATGTTATGAACCCACTAGACCCACTATTATACGGTCCAACTTCTAGTTCTAGAAATTAAAAGATAGGTGTTTAATTATATTACATGAGTCAAGAACATGGTTCTTTAATTTCGAACAAAAGAGAAAAATTCAAAATTAATAATTTTAATATATGTTAGTTGAGAATTATTGTTGAACATTATTGCTGAAAGTTATAACATTCTTTTTATTTGGATAAATTTATAGAATTCTTTGATTATTTGTAATATAAGTTAATATTATTATTATTAATAATATTGCAAAAAATTATTTGGGACTAAAATTAATAGTATTATTACTTATAATTTTTTTTAATTTAATTCGGGTAGATCCGGCTTCACCCGGGTTTTATCCGGTTTTCACCTGATCCAAAAAGAAAGAGATTTTATCGGGTTTGAAGCCAGACTATGGTCTCAATAATAGACCCGAGATATATTTTGGACCGGATCTGGGTCAAAGAAGACCCAACTTCATCCGATTTCATGTATACCCCTAGCCACGCAGATAAACTTTTTTGCCAAATTAAGTTCTCAATCACGGAGGAAGTTTTGAAAATAAGTTTTAGTCATTTGCTTTAGATGTATTTTTTGTGTGTGCAGTGTCCTTTTTGCTTTACATATATATTAATTGTATTCAATACAATAGTCACTATGCCGGATGTATAGCATAAATTGTGGGGGCAAGTGCCCCATAACATTTTCAAAATTAACAAGAAAGTATATATATATATATATATATATATATATATATATATATTAGTTCTCACGTTAAAATAAAAATTAACTTTTATATCAAATTTTTTATATTTTTATTAAATTAAATCTCACATAATAAAAAAATCTTCCTATTAAAAATATAACATTATTATAGTACTATTGAATTCATTTAGTTGGAATTTATATGTTTTAGTTTTTCTAACAAACTTTAATAATATTTAATAGTAAATTAGAATTTTGTATTACACATGTATTTTTCAATTAATTCTCAAATATAAACTAATTAAAAATCATTTAAAATTTAGTTAAAACAATAAGTATTTTATGTTATTAGTTATTTGGTATCAATAAAATATAAAATAAGGATATGAGAAATTTGGTACGTAATAAATATCATCCATCATATATATTCATAAAAAGTCTCATTATTTTAAAGTCTCAAATAAAAAACTTATTGATTCTAACGTACTTTCTTTTATCATTTTAATTAACCTCACATTTATTATTATTAGATGTATTTAATTTATAAAACAAAGTTAATAACTACTATGTTAGTAGTTATTAATATAATAAACTTGATTAAAATGAAGATTGTGAAAAGCCTAGAAAAGGAATTGCATCGGGGATCTCTTTTTATGGCTATTAAAAATTAAAACTTTCCAACTTTGCTAGAGCCCATCAGATTTGAAGTTAGGTTATTTTATTTTGGTGGAGACTATTTTGATTTGTCTCATAAAATACAGATAGCTAAAACAGAAAGTAGTAAAAGAGGCACACGGTTTATATTGGTTTAAACACATCTCTGCGGGCCTACATTCAGTCCCACCAACACCATGGTGGATTTCCATTATGAATTAAATGATTACATACGCCAATTTCTTTAGTGATACAAACACTCTATCTAAGAAATTATTTCTAAACTCTCTTCACCTAGAACTTAGCTTCCAAGTGCTCACCCAATTTAAAAAAGAAAAATCCTCAGGTTCAATTCACAAAATAGAAAAACACATACACATTAGATTCCAGCTAAAATATTCATGGCCTTTCGCTAACCTATCACTTTTGCATTTTGTTTTTTAACTTTTACTAAAGTCTCATAATAAGTCATTTACCTCATAAAAATAAGAGTTGATAGACTAAGAAAAATAAAGATATTCATGAAACACAATGAATGAGATAACACAGCAGAAACAATGTGAATGAATATGGATTCTTGCTCTCTCTCTCCTTGCTAAACTCTTTGGCTGAACCTCCTTTTATCATAAGGGTGTTGCCTCCAAAAAGCATGAAGCATATGAGTTGTTCTGCTTAGCTGTAAAATTGAGGAATTCAAATTAAGATAAACATTGGGTTTGCTATAGCCACACGCCGTGGATATGCAGTGAAAAATGGTGAGCTTTATAATTGTGCTATTGGATGTGTGCTTGGAGGTGTTGGTTAGATGTAGAGATTGCATGTACAATCATATGGGTTTGTAATGGGTGTGGTACCAACAAGGTTATTAAACTCGCGTCAGTTTAAGTAAACTCGTAAAGCTGATCTAAACTCGACTCGTGCTCGTAAACTCATATGAGTTTATCTATTATATAAAAACAAAAATATATTATACATAATCGCAAATCTTGGTATTTAAAATTAAAAAATTTTAATTTCAAAGCACATAATAAGCTAAACTAGTAGTGTATATTTATTATTCGAATGATAATTATTAATTATGCAATAAGTACAATAATATATAACACACAAGACACAAATTAAGTGCAAAGAAGAGTGCGTTTGAGTAACTCAATAATTTTGTAACTCTAACTCTTAACGGAAAGTCTTCTTTTTTTTACAATATAATGTTGTTTTTGACATGTATGTGGTGTTAATTTTGTTATCACTAGGGTCTATTTGGTTGTAACTGGAATCTAATTTACTTGATGGCAATGCCGAATGGTGCTTTAGTTTCCTTGAACTCTTGTACTCTACCTTTTGGTTGAGAATAAAACCAAACTTTGGAAAGAAAAAAAATCAACTTGAATCCTCAATTCTAACATCTGGAACATGCTGTAGAATGGTAGCATCCTATGTATGATGAATTTGGCAAGGTCACATGGCAACCTTTCACTTTGCGAAGCAAGCAGCCTCCCATTTTGATGCTAAGCCTCGGCTACAACAAAGATCACAGGAGAGATATTTGATGATCACTTTTTTTCTTTTAATCTCAACCCTCTATCTTAACTTAGGCTCCAAGATGGATTCTCCTTCATTAAATTAGTGATGTTGATGTCTTGCTTCTTTTTTTTTTTTTGGGTATTTGTTGATGACTTGCTTCTACAAGAAGCTCTTGCAAACAAAAGAAGTACTTTCTCTAATTTTCTCATGCATAAAACGATTCTGCGCATGGTAATATTGGGTGCAGACTTTGCTCCTCAATTATAGCAATAAGTTTTTACTCTCATTCAAGAATTGAGCTGCAATAAAAAGAAATTGGGCCTGCACAAATATAGCCAAACATCAAACAATAGTTGGGCTTTTGATCCAACCAATATTAATATTTAGTCTCATACAAAAATACATCATTGTTTTCTAAACTCAACAATAAATAAAAACATATTTAATATTTTCATATCATCATTTGATTTTATATATATTGATATATTTATGAGATTGTTTTATTATTTTTATGTGTTATATGTTTGTCCCACAACATAAAATTTATGGATCCATCACTGATCACTAAAATAGATAATAATTCATAATAAATAAACCCTAATTCATAATTAGCAAATCAATACCCTTACCCAAGTTATTTCAAAAGACAAATGTAATTATCTAATCAAAATTATCCATAAAATATTTTTGTATATTACTATGTATACCTATTATTTTACATTTTACTAGCAGAATAATCAATTTTTTTTATTGGGATTTCAATCTCGCAATAATGAAAAAGGAGAAATCTAATAAAATAATTTGCAATTCTGCACCAATTGAGCTCATCCGAGTTGGCAGTAGAATAATCAATTAACAAACTAATTAAACTTTTCTCATCAAAATTATCAAATAATTTATAATACAATAATGTCAAATGCGGATGTTACTCCTACAATTTTTTTTTATCAACCAAATGCAATTAAGTTGGACAATACGGTGAGTAGATAAGTGAGAGAGATGAAATGATTTTTATAAGATTGAATTAATTTTGTTAAACTTAGTTTAAGAAAAATAAAAGAACTTTTACGTATAGGGTTATTGTACAATAAGCAAGTTTTAGCTCCTACGCTCTCTTGGAGGATTCTTATTAAATTAAATTTTTCGACATAAAAAATTTGGATAAAGATTTATGAGATGCCAATGAATAATAAATAAATAAATTTTAATGAATTTTAACAAATATTTCATCTAAACGTTCCAGCGCAACCATAGTAAACAAAATCAAATCAAACTAGTGTGCCATATTGAAGGAACGATATGTAAAAATTTTGCCAATGAAACTTTTACTGATTCCATTGATTATTTATGTAAAACTAATTAAATTCATATTGTATTGCATGTGACATTTATCATGGTTCATCCTGATCACCTGATGAAACATCTATAACAATTGGGCTTCTAACATTATGGGTTCCATCTGACCATACTATTGATGAGATAGCCACAGTTTTTCTTGTTACCTTACCACTCACATTCAATACAAACGATTTTTTCTCGTTTAATGCTTTGAATGATAAAACCGTTGGTGTTACTGTGATCTTAAGTTCAGGAATCGCTGTGATTGTTCCCTTGTAACTTGAATTGGCTAACCCAACATTTGTAACTGTTCTACCAAAACTTAGATTAAAAGGCACATTGGGTTTAATCTGAGCTGCAAAAGTTGGATAATTTAGGCTTCTTACCAATGATCTATTTGCGGCTCCCTTGCATGGATTAACCTCTCCAGATATCAGCTTAACTGTGGCATTATGATACCCTAAGTTGCAGAGCATTTGAACATAGTCTCCCTTGTTAATGTCATAAACCAGTCCAGGGTTGAGTGCTTTAAGTGGATTGGCTTGTCCAGATCCATATGCATATTCTCCCACATCATGCACAGAACTTCTAACCATGGGTGTTGCTGATGTCAAAATAGCAGATTTAATTGCAGCAGGTGACCAATCAGGATGAAAGCTCTTCACATATGTGGCTATTCCAGAAACATGAGGACAAGACATTGAAGTTCCACTCAAAATGCTGTAATTCACTGATCTTTTATCCTCAAGATCTTCTGTTGGTGTAGCAATTGGAGAAAAAGCAGCCAATATGTCAACTCCTGGGGCACTTACATCAGGTTTCAAGATCTCTGGAATGACGGGGTTTGGTCCACGACCAGAAAATGTTGCCACTTTAGGAGCATTAGGATCTCTAGCACTCTCACTCTTGCGTATCTCAGCTCTTGGTTCCTTTGTTGAGTTTCTGTAGGATTTAATCAATTCAAAATCTTGTAGTAGCAATGCCGCGAATGGCAATAATTGTACATAGCCCACATTACCAGTATCAGCATTTACAACTGCACCAGCTGCACCAGAATCTTTGGGTACAGCATCGTTATACTGCTCACATAAAACTATCTTTCCATTCACCAGTTTTGGATCCAAGCATTGACATAGGTCAGCAGATTCTTTTGGACACAGACTTGAATTGCCGTTACTCAATGCTATAGGAACTTGTCTTCCATTAGACTCGAAAGAATTAACTGTGTTCCCGGTCAACACTTTTCCGTTGCCGAGAAGCACCTTGTCAACGATCCGGCGGTCTATAGTGTTTGCTGCTACACTTATCAACCATGGCGCTATGCTTGCTACAGATGAAAGTATCGGACCGGAATTACCAGCTGACTGGGATACAAGTACCCCTTTGGCCATAGCATGAAAGGCACCAATGGCAATAGGATCAACTTCTAGAGTCAGTGCGAATGAACCACCAACTGAAATGGAAATGATGTCAACTCCATCAGCAATTGCATCATCGTATGCAGCTAAGATGCCAGCACTGGGACAGCCACTATCATTGCAGATTTTATAAACAGCAATTCTTGCAGAAGGAACTGCTCCTCTAGCAGTGCCTTGTGCAATGCCATAGAAGCCAACATCATCAACATAGTTTCCTGCTGCTGTTGATGCTGTATGGCTTCCATGGCCTATACCGTCTCTTGCAGAGTCATCTACGTAGAATCTTGCTCCGATTAGTTTCTTGTTGCATGTGAAGTTCTTGCCACCTGCACAAGTACCCTTCCACTTCTTTGGAGCAGGGCCGGTGAATCCTTTGTCATTGAAGCTTTCTGATTCAGGCCAAATTCCAGTGTCGATAACTCCCACCACGAGATTGCTTTCTATGCTTCTAGGTTGTCTTTTTACTGCCTTTGGAAATCCTAAGAAATCCCATGATCTTGTTGTTTGGGTTTGGAATGTCATGCTTGGAAAAACCGACACAACATCTTCCATCTCTGCTAACTTTGCAGCTTGCTCATTCGTGAGCATAGCAGCAAAACCATTGAAACTCCTTTTGTAGCTACGGACTAAGGAATTTGCTGGGTTGCTGCTACCATCAAGAACTTGTTGCAGCAAGTTGAGATGGTGAGAAGTTGGAGAGTAAGAATTTATTGTTTCGGGTAATGAGCCCATATAAACAATATGAAGTTTTGGATTATCATCTTTATTGTTATTAGCATCACAAGTAATGAAAAGTGAGAATGCTAAGGTGGTGATCATCACACTACACACAACATAATTGAGATTTGCCATTGTTTTTGAATTCTTGATAGTAATAATGTGTGTCTTCTTATTAGCTTGTATATATATAGGTAAAAAGTATCTCTTTCAAGTTTTATCTTATCCAGTTAATTGTATAAATTTATTCATTTTCTTTTGAGCAAAATGGCAATATTTCAGAATTAGAAGTTAGAATATTATTTAGATTTTCTTCTTTAATTATCTTAACAAACGGCTGTAGTTAACCATTCTAAAATGAGTAATGTTAGAGAACCAATATTAGGAGACCAATAGAAAGCCAATGAGTATAATTAAGGAAATAGTAGATGGTAAAATGGAAGAGAGAAAAGAAGAAAAAATGATATTGACTACTTATTGTCTACCTAATATTGGGTACCAAAACTTTCTCATATTTAATTAAATAAAAAACTTTTGAATGTTGTCTTTATAGTATTTTACTCTTCAAAATAATTATTATTTTCATTTTTTCAGTTCATTAAAAAATTAATGTATCTAGAGAGATTCTTTATATGAATACATTAATTTTTCCATGAACCCAAAAACAAAAACTACCATTACTTGAAATGGAAGTAGTATGATTTATATTAATTATTATCTATAACAATTCATACATGCATAGAAATAAAAACTAAAATAAGAAAATAATGGTTATTATAGACATAGTTATCAAATTAGTGGTTACCAAACTTTTCCTTTAATTTTATAGTAATATCTCATAGCAAAAATAGGTAGTGTTTAAAACCTAGATTTCAGAATAAATGGTCAGATTTTTTTCTTTAATTATCTCAACAAAACAGTTGTAATCAGCTAATCAAAATTAAGAATCAATTTTTTTATATATTACTATTTATACCTATTATTTTACATTTTTTAAGCAAAATAATTAAACATTTCACATCAAAATTAACAGATATTTTATAACACTTAAGTGAGTAGGTGACTGAGATGAGAATGTGTTTTTCTTTTTTTTGGAAAATTTAATTAACTTTTTCAGACTTAATTAACATAGAAATTTTTACATATAACATCACTCTACAATATTCAAGTTTTAGCTCTTCTTATTAGAGAGTAATACTTCATATTAAATTAAATTAAAATTTTCAACATAAAAAATTTGGATAATGATTTCTGAGATGTCAGTGAATTAATAAATAATTTTTAATGAATTTTAAGAAATATTTAATTGTTTCATTTTAAAAATTCATAAGTTTATAAACATTTATAATTTTCAGAATTAGAACTAAAACACAAAATTTGAATTTCCATTTTTATTAATTTTTTTAATTTAGTTGAATCTAAAGGGAGATGTTTACTTATTGATATCTTAAATAATAAACTTACCAAACAATAATATTAATAATTACGTTGTTAAAATTCGTAAATTATAGTATAGAGCAGAGTCGTATTTCATGTGCCTGCGAAACATGACTAAAAATCTATTTCTTACGTGCATATAAAGAAGAGTTAAAGATGATTAGAAGGATTTTCTTGCACAATATTTTATTTTTCATTTCTAAAACAAAACTCAAAACTAGTTATTAAATAGAAAAAATAATCACATCTTAATTAATTATTATATATTTATTATTATTTGGTAGATTTATATATAAAAAAAATTGAATTAATTAGTATGACAGTATCCATTATTCCAGTAATAATTTTTATAACAAAAATGAGTTCGTGTTTGAAAATTCAACCACCTATATATAATATATTAGCTTAGGTGTCTGGATTTTTTTCTTTAATTATCTATATAATAAAATATTTCTCAAAAAGTATTTCTCTAAAATTCAATAAAGATATTTGTTTTTTCAATTCACTTTTAATTATTTTCAAAGTAATTTCTTTTTCAAAATATGAAAAAATTTTAAAATTACGTATTGAAATAAAATTAGATATTATTTAAAATTAGATTTTTTTTTTTTGGTAGACCTTGTACCAATGGCAATTGGCAAATGTCTTTACCTCTAGGACACCGGGAAAAAAAAGGTCTTTACCTCTAAACAGCTACACCAAAATTCGAATCCTCTCTTCGTGGAAAGGATGAAATATATATTTATAATATATTAAAGGAGAGATTAAGATAGTTTGAGAATCATTCTTAAATAATCAAGTTTCTTCTATTTTATCACATTATACTTTTTTTTTCAATGTGACATGTATTGTCTTATTTTTTTTATATTATAACTTGATTTTAGGTTCAATTTATGATTTTACTTCATTTTAATTCACATTTTTATGATATTTATTATTCTTAAGTTACTTTATACGGCATATTTTTTAGGTTATTCTATATATAATTTTCATACTCTCATATTATTTACTATTATGTACCTTACATTTCATATTTCATATATCTTCAATGTTAATATTATTATATTTAATATCGATAATAAAACAATTTGATTATATTTTTATTACTCGCTCCTTTTATTTATCCTATCAACTATGTTATGCTGCCGATAAGTCTCTAAACAACGGCAGCCAACAATTTTTTTTTCTTCCCTTTTCTTTCACCAATATTCATCTTCATCTCATCATCTTCACCATCACAACCATCATCTAAGGTAACTTAAGAATCATTCTCAAATATTTAAATTTCTCCTATTTTACCATATCATATTTTTCTCCAATGTAACATGTATTGATTTATTTCTTTATATTATAACTTGGTCTTAGGTTTAATTTACCATTCTACTTATTTTATTTTTCTTGTAAATAAATACCTATCTATTAATGAGAAGAATTTTTTATTATTATTTTAACTATTCACATTAACATGTACCAAAAAGTAACCATCTATATTATTTTGGTGATTTTTTTTTTTTGGATCGTGGTTTCAATACAAACTTATTCAACTATTAATACGAAATTAAGATAAATTCATGTCAAATTAGCTTAGTCACATGCTGATTTCAATACGTTCATAGTCAAAAAAATACATTACTACCCAGTTAGTCTCTTTGAAGAAGAAAGGAGACAACTTTAATATTAATTATAGTACTGATGTAGATATTATGAAACTTTTTAAATATATAAGGAACACAGTTGTTCTAATAATATTACATTAATTAATCTTAATTTTTATATTATATATATATATATATATATTAATTAAAATCAACAATTAAAAATATTACAATATCAATATCACTATTACATTTGAAAATTTTCCATTATTATTATTGTGGAAAAAAATACTAAAATTATCTGCAAAAGATTCTAGTGCTGACAAAACTACCGATAAAAGAAATAATCGAATTTTCTACCTATGAAAGATGAGTTTTGTATGATAAAACTACCCAAATGTCATTAAAAAAAACATTAATTTTGGGTAATTTTAACTGACGTTTGAATAGTTTTATATCATAGGATAGTAGAAAATTTATTTTTTTCTTTTATGGATAATGTTTTCAAAGTCCAAATCTTCTACGAGTAATTTTGATATTTTTTCTATTATTATTATTATTATTATAACTCCAGTGAAGCTTGAATTATAAGCAATGGAGCTTGAATAGAATCCCGTAGATGATATAATTCCACGCACCCAAAAGGTATATTTTTCTTCAACACAACCACATTCACGTACAATACTCTACACGAGTTAGTCAAAATTTTCACTCTTCATCCTAGTTCATTCTTCACCGTAGAAATTCGACAGGTTGATACTGCTGTAAAAATGATTATAGTCATACAACATTCACTTATATATGTATCATTTCTATTATATTACAAGCTTCTCTCACATATATTTGAACATAACCAACAACAAGACCTCGATGGACCTATATATATATACTCCATCATTATTTTAAGGGAAAGATCACACACATTAGGGAGGAAAAATCAAATCAACACACTTTTTTTTTCTTTTTCTTTTGTTCTTCACATCACAAACTGATTTATTTATTTATATAATATATAGTCTCTGATGATATTAATGTTCCTTTAATTTAATTTGGTGTTATTATGCCTTGATAAGATGAGCATCAAGATCTTGAGTAAACTTTGTTGTCAAATCCAAGTAGGCACATGGTGGTGCAATATCTTCCCTAATCTTCTCATATTCGTAAGTCCATTTAGCAATGGCACCTCTTTTATTATTACCCTTGTCTATCACTTTTAAATGGGCTTTTAAGGTCTTGTACTGTGGACTAACATCTCCACCAAACAGATTGAACGTCAGTGTTTTGTTTTGTTCATCAATGGCTTCAAAGCTTTCTTTACATGTTGCTACCTTACCATCTGTCATTATTTCATAATAAGCAACAACTAGTTATATCAACATCAATAACAAATAATAAGAGTTCCTTAGTGTAAGCTTAAAGAGTTAAAGTTATTTTGAATTAAATTAACCATTTAATAAACAAATAATTATAATTATAATTACAAGCATTATCAATAAATAGGATTAATGTTTCTCAAGGTTGCGAGGATCGGACGGGTCATTGAACTGGTAGAGTGATTGGCTCAATGGTTTAAAGGTCTGATCCAAGTCGAACCGTAGTTGGATCGATTTACTTAAATATATAATAAAATAATTTAAATATTTTATAAAATTATTTAAAACATAATACTATTATTTTTAAAAAAATCGATTTCCTTCATTAAAAAATGAACCAATTTAACTGATTCAATGATTAACCGCCAATTTGACCAGTTTTATCGATTTTCTTCTACATTTTTTAATTAGAACTAGACCAAATAGGGGATTGGTTCTTGGTTTACTGATCAAACCGGCCAATCCGATTCTCTGAACCTTGATGTTCATCCCTAGAAAATATGTGGTTATACATATTGGTTCTTCGAAAGATTCTTTTAGTTATATTAGTTTCTAACGATACAATCCTCAATAAAAAAATTTTTTTACTAATTAAATGATGACATGTCATTTTATTGATAGAAAGACCAATTTGATTGACAATTGTATTTTTCATAAACAAATTAACTAAGAAACTTTTTTGCGGGCCAATTTAAGGAATGCAATATCTTTTGGACCAATTTGAACATTAATCTTAGTAAGTTAGTTAGTAGCATACCAATAGTGTAAGTCCACTGCTTGACAGAACCAATGCTATGGCCATCACCTTTGTGAAGCTTGGCCTCATGAACATGGTCAGAAACGCTTTCAAAATCAAGAAGTTGCTTCACAAAAGAGCTGAAGAACTTATCAGCAGGTGTCAGGATCCCAAGTTCAACACTCTCTTTACCTGTTAGAGTCATTTCTTGAGAACTAAAACTAGAAACCAGAAAGACAAGAAAGGAATATTAATGCTAATAGAACAAAAGACTTTGAGAGATGCTTAAGTTTATGTAGCTTGGTAGGTCCTTAAATAGAAAATTTCCTTATCTAATGCATACTGAAATGCAAATACGCATTCAATTTTGGTTGGTCAATTCATTCGTCCACTTAGTGTTGAATATTCCAATAATACTTTGTGCATGCAACAATTTATTAGATAGCGACATAATTTTAAATAGAACTTAAATTTACGATAAGTTTATCGTTAAAAAAACTTAATGCAAACTTGCACACAAATTAACATAGTGTCTTAATGCTTGATTATTGATAATATGACATTCTAATAATTATTTTAAAATAAATAGGATACAGGTGCAAGTTACACTTACAATATTATTGATTTTTTTATTTATAATTTGATCTATCAATTAAACTGAGACTTTTTAACATATAATTTTTTTACAAATAAAATTAATTTGATATTTCATCACATTAGTTATTGTGGCGTATAAAATAGTTTAAAATATAACTAAATATTGACTATTAAATTATATATTTTATATATTTAAATTTTCTAAACTTTGATAAATTAAATTTGATTCTCAAGATAATATAAAGCAATTCAGTAATTAGATTGATGAAATTCGAAATCCATTAAATTTCAATTTATACCTATTGTAAATAAATAACTAAATTGTTACCCATTGTAAAGATATTCTTGATTCAAAATTCCACAGGCAAGAGTTGAAATTCAGATTATTTAAATAGGATGATGGACTGGACTTGCTTATATGAGTGGGAACTTAAATTGGAATATAACATGCTAATTCAACTATGTCTATGTACATGCTTGAGAAGAATAACGCTTTTATAAGTTAGGTACAGATGCAATCAAGTTCTCTATTCCCTTCCCCACTTTCCCTTCCTTTTTGTATATATGGCTTCAACCTCCAAGAATATTTAACTTTTCCTTGCACCATTCTCTTGTGTACGTTTGGAATTTGATATCAATGAATATATAGGTGTTAATGTATATTTATTAGAAGTAATTGAATCAACATTGAAGATGGGTTAAATAAGTATTTATGGCTCACCATTATGGTCCCGGTAGAACTTTTCTTGTGATTCTTATGCAGAAATTTTCAAAAGATGTTTGTCATGAACACATATTCTCTATTTAAAGTTCTATAACATGACGTTTGAATTTCAGTATTACAATGAAGGAATGGAGTCCAATATCTTTATAGAATATGGTTCAGTACTTAAACTCTCGATTTCATGACAAGGATGGTAAACTATCTTTTGTTCTACACAGAGCTGTACAATATATATTAGCTAAACGAAAACCAAGAATATGTGCAATATCAAGAGGATCAAAGTTTCATTCAAAGGCAGTGCCCACGCTGGAATGGGGAAGACAGAGCCAAAAATGGTGTTGTTAAGATGTTAGGCTGCATAGGCTGAAATGAAAACCCTGTTGACTGCGGAACTCCGATTGGTGAATGCTGAACCGAGCTGGTGACGGATAACACAACGCACAAAATCACAAATCATTAATCTGTACTTAATTTATATCAGCTGAGTTTTTTTTTTTTTTTTTTTCAATAACAAACGAAAGAATTTCATTAATCTACACTCGACAATGAGTAGATTTGGATACTCTCATACTCAAAAAGAACTTACCTGTATGACAATGACAACGACAATGATGTCTCTGCTGAATTCTGAACTCCGTTTTGATCAGGAGATAATAATGTCCAAAATACTAGATCACACAATAACCATTAACCCATTAGTAACAAGCAGAGTTATTAAATGATTCTTTCAAAAAGAAAAAAAAAAGGGATTAAAGTTGAAATGTCATGTCTCATCCATTGGCATCTAATACTTTTCAATTGTGTGGCCTATTTACAACCACCAAACTAGTTTTGGCATGTTTAGTTCATGGGAAGGCTAAGATGGTATATATAGAAAATAAGCAATTGATTGTCTTGGGTACCATTATAAGTTTATGACCAACTACTTTAGTTTCCCCTATTTTGAACTTTAGACACCATTATTAACAAGGTTATGGGAGTTCAATTGTTTTCTTCTATTTGTAGGATATGAACAGGATTCACTTGTTTACAGAGAATAAATTCTTGTCCATGTCAGTACTTTCTCCTTATTCCTTGATTATTAACAGAACTTAAAAACAAATAAGTAAATTACACTCTTATATTCGGTTATGGGGGTTCAATTACTAGAAAACAAGAGTAGAATGAAGTTTTCCAAGAAATCAAAATAAGTAAAATCTAGCTTTTCAAGCTGAAATTATAACAAAAATTACCTGACTGGTCTGAATGATCTTTAAAATCCGAGCAAAATAGGACATTCTGCATTTTGTTATATCACAGAAAGTCAAAATGGAGATAATTTATCTCAGGTATTAGGGTTATAAGATATAACATAAAAGATAAAACTAGAATATGCATTGCTCCTGAATTTACAGCATTGTGCACCAACCTCTCCCATGCCCTGAGAAACATTGTGAACCAAGTCTGCAGGAAATGCCAATATTAACGGTCAGGCATGTCTACTATTTTGATAAAATGAAGGAAAAGATGAAGAAAAATGAGAAATGTGAACAAGTCAAAGAGAAATGTTGCAAAATTTCAAATCAAAGGAAGAGGTCATATAGAAGACACAAGCTAGATTCAATATTGTAAACTAAATAATTATCAGATAGTGTATATCATTGACAAAAGTTTCCAGGAGAATAGTAAATTTAGAATATTTTCTCAATATAAAATACAGAAATTCAAACAATCAAAACAAAACAAAAAGCAGCGATATCATTGGTTAATATAACATTCAACACAAAGACATCTCTTTACTTGTTACATTCTCATTCTCATTCTTATTCAATCACTCATCTAAAAAGAGAGTAAAATTTCATTTAGAACGTTCAAAGAAAGGCAATGAAATCACTTGTCTAGACTCGTAATAAAGTCCAAGTCCACATAACCACATTGGAAACCATGTGAGATTCAACATTCAAGTTCCATAGCTTGCCTAGTGATACACACTTTGGAAGAACAACAACACAGAGACTAGTGAAATTCATGGTCATATAAATCCGACATCAGAATTTATATTGACTTTAGGTCAGCTGCATAGTCATTTGCCTACCAACAAAGCACAGCAGAGACCTGAACCAAACTTTAGGAAACAAGGGATATTTCTGCACCAAACATGCTATTAAATAGACGACTGCACCAAACATGCTACTACTATACGAAAAACAGGTGACCAAAAGCAATACTTAGGCCTACTGAATTTATTAAATGACAATTTTAACACAGTTAAATAAATTATTAGAATAGTATTTACCATAGTTTGGAACACTGGGCTTTACTGCTAATGTCAGGCCAAGAAAACAATCATCGGGATCAGGGCCAAAATCCTGCAATTTCAGCTCAAGATTTGGCTTCGCCCCTGTAAATCGAGCAGGAGGAGAACAATAAAAAATTGTTCAAATATACAATATGGCATCTATCTAACAAACAAAAATGGTTCAAAGAAAGGATTTAAGACAGAAAGAGAACAGAAGTGCCTCACTCTTGCTACTCAGCTTCAGCTCAAGTGGATCACGGGGATGAAGTGAACAAGGAACCCATGTATCAACCTGTGCAGTAAATATTAGCAAACTGAATCACAAAGTAAAAAACAATAGACTTCCAAATGGAGAGGAAACAAGGGGGCGGGGGGAAGAAAGTTACATGGAAAAAAGGATGTTGCAATGACTGATCTGCATCTGGTCTTCTTGATGGGTCCCATGATAAGAGTTGCTACAGAATTTGCAATGCAGCCGATATTAAAAGATAGCACTATTAACAGCATCAACAGCTAGTAATAAACTTCGGTAAATTGTAAAGTTTACAAAGTGATGAGAAATTACTGAAATCAAATCTATAGCTTCCAAGCTAGCATTTGGAATGATATCAGAAAGCTTCATAGGTGGAACCTGCCCAACCATTAGGGATGAAACAGTGATGAAATAAAAAGGTGACAAAATTAAGTAAAATATTACATAACCAGATTCAAGTTACATGAATACTTACAAATTCATGACCTACAAGCTCCAACAGCAGAGAATTGTTTGTTCCCATGGGGAATGCAGTTAAATCTGGTGTGCCAAGAACATGGTATATTTTGTACATTTGGTCTATCTCACTGTCAATGAAGTAAAAAGATCTCTATAACAATTAATAGAAGGCCCATAAATAACATGCCCATAAAACATGCCCATGGGGAACACAGTTAAAACAGATTATTTATAGAAATGTACAACATGACAAAACAAAACAGTTCATTCTTTTGAAAAATATTTTAGTTTGGATATTAATAACATGGTTTGAAATACATACACACAAAAAAGGTTGAAAACAAATATAACATAGAAAAATTGATATAAAATGCATCTATAAACACCTTAAATATAAAAAACATGCCCATAAATAAATAGCTATCATGATCAGGAATATTAAATATTTCATTATTTATGCTCCACAGATCCAACCAAATGTTTCAAATTATTGAAAGTGAAACCAAGGCAGAATAAAAGCATGACAAACATGGTTAAACAGGATGGGATATAATGTGTTGTCATCATCACTTTCATCTTTTGACCATGAAACTGACAACATAACATCCTTATGGCAAAATAATATACCTTTCACCCGGAAATATGGGGGTCAAAGTGAAAAGCTCAGCCAATATTGCACCAACAGCCCACATGTCTGCAAATGATTTATATTCGTTATTCGAGAAGAAAAACAAAAATAATATCATCTATGGTTGATAGTGTAAATGGCAAATAAGTTTAACCATGCAAAATACGAACATCAATGTAATTTCTCTTATCGAATACACGGATGTAGGGGTGTATGTAATTTGAAAGCAAGTGGACATGAAGTAACTGAACTGAATTTGACCATAAAAATATGTATTTTTCAAAACAACAGCTTTGACTTTAGAGGAAGATTTAAATTTCCAAATAGGTATTTCCATAGTTATAGAGACTGATTGCCAAGAATCTTAATAATTATAATGTTGTCCAGCAATGAATGTTGGCCAGGATTGAATGGATATAGAGCAAAAATAACTAGCTAAAGATAGATAAAACAATCTGTATATGGATTGCAGCAAATGCAAAATGGATTAAATCCTAAATTCAAATGCCTACCAACAGCAGGAGTATAACATGGGGATTGCAACAAAACTTCAGGAGCTCGGTACCTGAAATC
>JASCZI010242166.1:16941-32175 GCA_036250425.1 Stylosanthes scabra | reverse complement strand
TTTTATTTATAATATATATATATATATATATATATATATATATATATATATATATATATATATATATATATAAATATAAAATACAAAAACACTGAAATTTTCGATTATACCTAAAATGTCAAATTAAAGTTGTGAATTATTATTATTATTATTATTATTATTATTAGAAATTTATCCATTCGTTATTCATGGCCATATTGTCAAAATTCTAACTTGACTAATTTATAAAAGAACTCGGCTAGATAACCAACAAACTCCTAATCAATAAGAGCTAACAAAATAATTTTGGACTTAAAAAATGGCTCAACAAAAACATCCAGTCAATTTATTTCAAATTTTTTCCCCTCATGTAAAAAAAAAATAACTTATTCCTTGTTTTTCTGCACTGTTCACTCTCCCATTCTTCTCCACGCATTTCACCTTCACCGTGTCGTTCATCGTGTCGTCACCGCTGTTCATCACGTCGTTCATTGTGCTGCTCATCACGCCGTTCACCGCGTCGTTTACTGCGTTGTTCACTTCACCGCTCACCGCGCTGTTTACTGCGTCGTTCACCGCCGTTCACTGTGCTGCTCATCGCACCATTCACCGCGCTGTTTACTGTGTCGTTCACCGCACCGTTCACCTCACCACTCACCGCGCTGTTCATTGCGCCGCTCATCGTGCCTCCATGCTTCACTGCCATTTTCAGGTAGATTGTTTCGTATTTGATTTTTTCTTTTGTCAAGTAATGTTGTTCTTGAATTATTGGAGATTTTGACGGAGCATTTAATCTATAATTTTGAATGTTCTATATCATTTTCTCTGATCACTGTGACTTTTGCTGTTCACTGTACTGGAGATCTTTTCTGCGCCTTCTCAACTTCACATTCATCGCTCCGCCGTGTTTCACCGCTTCTTGAATTAGTTGAGGTTTCGAATGTGCAATATGTCTAGGTTTTGGATGTTCTGTATCTTGTGGTTTCGATGTGCAACTTGTATAGGTTGTAGATGTTCTGTATTCTATAATTTCGGATGTACAACTTGTCTAAGTTTTGAATGTTCTGTATCCTGTTGTTTTGGATGTGCAATTTGTCAAAGATTTAAATATTCTATATTCTGTAATTTTTATATGTTCTATATTCTGTGGTTACTTATAATTTTTGTTGGTTGGTTACTCTAATTTATTAATTATAATTTTGTTAGCTACCTATACTTTCCCTCCATAAAATTATATTATTGTTGAGTATCATTAGATCTAGATCGTTTTGCGATTGAGTTGTCTCGCGGTGATCTCAAGATTGGGTTCAAATTATGAAAATATTCATTAATATAATTGTCAGTTAGACTATATATATTACATTTTTTAAGTGCGGTTTTTCTCAAATTATGTGTTATCGTAAGATGTTTTTGCACTGTTTTATTTATTATTATATCTTAGGGATGATTGAATTTAAAACACTTGGCCACTCTAAACGATATATGCAATGCAAAGTTAGTATTATATTGCTACTTATTAATTTTAATTTCTTGAGTTTTTTCTCGAAAGTATGTGGTACAACATGAAGCTTGAATTATAGTGTATACAAAACCTAGCTACTTACTTCCATCCTGATTCAGAGTTAATGGTGGTTGAACATGTATATATTATGTCACATCAAGAAAAGATACCATGGGTGACAAAATATGCCAGAATTGAAGAAACATTTAAGGCAGTTTAATTTATCATGAACTAGTGATTATGTACATTCAATTTTTTTTTTTGTTTTGTTTTGGGGAGGGAGGGTGGTGGTTGTAATGCATTCAAGTATATATATATTTGAAGAAATTCAACTCATTACCATCATTTATTTTTTTTATATATAAGCCCATTTCTTTTTTCTTTTTTATTTTCTTGGATGAGAAATAAAGGTTCAATGTGCATAAAATATAGATTATGTGCAAATGAAATTAATTAAATCATTATATATTTAAATTGCTTGAATAATTGCATTGGCCCCTAATTGCTAAATTCACACTTGACGAAACTAATTAAACTAAACCTTTCATTATTGTCAAAAGAAAAAAAAGAAAAAGAGTAATATAATAATAGGTAAATATAAACAAAAATTATTATATTTATATTAACATTTAAAATTTGATGTTAATAACATCTCTATTTATATATTTCTAATATTTAATATTATGTATTTAATTTAATAACAATTTATAAATAAAAATTAAAATTAAAATTAAAATATTATGATTACTCAATCCAAAAAATAATCATAGCAATATATAGCGAAAGAGATTTAGTAGCTAAATCAAATAAGCTCAATAGTTTTCATTCATTTCCAAGTTTAATTTGGCATACATTAATTAATTTGCATCTTTATACAAAGCTAATTAATTAGTTAAAGCCACAAGGCACCAGCTTGTTTGAGAAGAGGAACAAGACTACCATTGATATGGAAAGCCAAGACTCTATCCATGGACCCCACAAGCTTTCCACCAATGAAAACAACGGGAACAACAGCACCACCACCAGCACCACCACCGAGCAGAGCCATCAAGGCTCGCTCGATTTGTTTGCCATTGGGGAGAAGGTCAAGCTCATGGATCATAGGGTTGACTCCCATGCCACAGAAGAGAGTCTTCATTGCATGGCACATGCAGCAGCTGCTTATGGTGAAAATCACCACGGCGCTCTCTGAAACCAACCTTGCAACCCTGTCCATGGTGATGTCCTCCTCCGCCGCACGGTGGCGGCTTCTCATGCTCATGTAGTAGCTCCATGACGAAGAAGCTGATGATTGCTGGTACTGCATTTTCAGATTCTTGAAGAAGAATAATTCTCTCTTGTATGTTATGTGGTGTTAGATGATGATATGAGAAATGGTGAAGGCAACACATCATTTATATAAGCCAATAACTCTGCTTATGTGGAATAATGTTACCCTCTTTTTTCTTTTTGGTTTTTCAAGGTTATTCATCATCAAGACATCAACACATTATTACTAGTTTTTTTGTTTAGAAAATTTCAGGAATTTTTTTTAATATTAGTTAATATTTCAGGTTATTATTATTACCTTATTTTTATATTATTAAAATTTAAAATTTAGTATTAAGCCAAGTAATCCGTATATAAATGCTATATATTTGAATTTGTGGGGGATCGACATGCATCAATATTGAAGTGTAGAATGAAAATGTTGAATTACTTATCAATAGATCAAATTTCTAGTATTTAAAATATATATAAAGATGATCCGTATATTATAACTCATCTTATAATAATAAATTACTAACTGTATGTTTAAATAGATGGAATTCCAACTTCTAATTTTTTAATTAAAAGACTAGATAATAAAAAAACAACTTAGTTAATCGAATTTGAATTTTCCAATATATATCCAACAATTTATTATTAATCAATAACAAACAGTTAAAATATACAAATAAAGTTAATTTTGATTATAATAAAATATACCAACTAATTTGATACTTATTATAATTTTGATACAAACACTTAAGATATATAAATGAAGTTAACAAAATTGAATACTCCTCCATAGATAATTTTGTACAACATTTTAATAATTTTATCAAACTAGCTAGTTAAATCTTTGATAAATATTGTTGTGGTATCTTTACATACTTTATAATTAGAATGGTCCATTCTCAAACTTTCTTTCACTAAAACTAGTAAACTACCATAAATTTATTTGCTTTAATTTGTTGAGTAGTGCATGATATTTAATTATTTTTTTTTTTGGTATTAATAATATTTAATTGTTAGAAAATGAAAATAGAAATAAGGATGAGAGCTTAAAAAGGTAATAAGTGGAAGGTGAGAGAGTGATGCAAGAATGGGGCCCGGGCCGGCCCTGGTCTGGGCTGAGACAGAGAAGATGGCTTTTTTGTCTGTTGCTGTCTAAGCGCGTGTGATTATGATCTGACTTTTTTGTTTCAAGATTCAGACAAGATTGTCTCTCTCTGCTCTGCCTTATTTACCTCCAGCCATTATGCTACCATCATCCATGCAAATGCAACACCTACACATACACACTGAAAATATCAAGGAACCAATCAAATTATTTATTATTATTCATTAATCTATTTATTATTATTATTATTATTTTATTTTGTATATATGTGCTAGACATAAGTCAGGTGAAACAGGTCATTTGTGAATTGTGATGAGCTATGGAACAGTAAAATTATTAAAGGTGGTGGCTATGTTTGTATTTAGAGCCAAAGAATCCGGGGACTTTGTCTAACATAGAAACAAACATTAAGCAAAATAAAAATTTTCATAACATTTTCATATTTTTTTTATAACACGAAAAATATAAATATTAATATAAAAATTTTCACAAAACATACGAATAGCATAAAAACAATTACATATAACACAGAAATAATATATTTAAAACACATAAATCAAAATAAAAAAATACAAGGAGTGTATTAATGTATGTAAGTAGACAATAATATATGTGGATTAATCCATTCATAAAAATTACATTATCAACAATTTTTTAATTTATCTTCTATTTAAGTCAATTTTTTAATTTACTTTTTCATATTAAAAAATATTAATTACTCTAGCATTTTTCATCCATATATACAAAGATATGATCTTAACTCTTAAAATTACATTAATTTTAATATACTTAGAATATAAAAAAATTTTAGGCAGTTATCCATTTAGATAATATTTTTTTTAGATAAAGAAAGAGTAGTGATGCATGAGAGAAGAATGGATTGAAGTATTAAAGAGACATAAGAATCAGGCTTTGAATTTTTGAAGGAAAAGTGAAATAATAAAAGGTAGGTATAGCATTAGCAATAGGTACACTACTACATTGTGTGTGCTTCCTTTGTTGTCGATTAACCTCTCTTTTATGTCTTCTCACGTGACCCATATCCTCTTAATTATATATTCTTTATTACCAAAACAACCTACATTTTTCATCATAATTAAAATAAAAAATAATCTAGAGTTAATATACTAAATTTAATTATTAAATATACAAATAACATAGTCAAACATCTTTTTATAATGATTATTTTTTTTCTGGTATTAGTACTATTCATGCATGTAACTAAGTACTTTCCTAAGTCACACTTTGTTTGATCACAATCTATGATGCATCATCATTCATTCATCATATGCATGCATATATAATCACACAAAAGTAAACGCGTAAAAGTGTATTACTAGATTGCTAGAATCTAAGCCATGTATTACTAATATAAATAAAATAAGAAAGAAATAAAAAATAAAAATAATAAAAACGGAAGAATGTATGTATTGTCTCACATGCAGGAGGCTGCTTTAATTTGTCATATGCATTACCCAATCACGCCACAAAATAAACCTGCGAGAGTCGGCGTTGTAATAATATAATGAAGAGCGTTACGGAACCACATTAGAAAATTATTAGGGAGCTAATAACTAAGCTATCATCTAAAATTTATATGAATTATCATGCGTAACTATGTGCTATTAGACATAATATATTAATTTTTTAGTCTTTTTCTAATATAATATATAATTACTTTTAATTTTAATTACATTATAATTAATTAGTTCTGAGTAGGTATGAGTCTTGTGACACATAACATGGAACCTATGTAATCTCAATTCTCAAGGGATACTACTGCTGCTTAGAAAGTGCTTTGACTCCTTTTTTTTAATCTCTGTCTCTTGTTAATTAACGTCTAATCTACTTGATATTCGCACAAAGAAATGTCCCTAACCCTAAAATGTTTCCTATTAACCTTTCCTTTATTAGTTATATTCATTACTATTCTTGAATTAAGACATTTTTCTCTCTTAATTATGTTTGCAAAAATAAACTAGTAAACCAAAACTTTTGAAAACTTAATTATTATTTATTTATAGGTTATAAGGTACAGATGCCAAATGATATAAATGTATAGATATGTTATATCTGATTTTATCTGACATATTTTTTTATGTATATATATGCAGTAAAGATCAACAACTATCATTACATCTCTATACCTTTGTATACCTTTTAAAGAGCACAATTTATTTATATTTTTAAGATTATATATTTTCTATCAACTTTTAGATATGGTTATTATTTTAATATAATTTACCCTATAGAATAATATGAAATTAGGTTATGATGAATAATCCATTAAGAGTAACATAAACATAAAGTTAATTAATGGAAATAAAGTGTATGTAATAAATGAAGAATAAGAAGAATTAATAGTTTGTATGGAATATAGGGGATTATATATATAGGGATAGGGATAGGGATAAAGGGATGATAATAATAAGATGTTCACCTAAAGAAGTGACAAAGTGGCAGTTGGATGTTGTCTAAATAAGAGAAACCGCGTGGTCTGCCCCCCCTCCTGCCACTGCCTGGTAAGGGCGGCGCAACCACTTTATACACTCGTCACCACCCCCTACCTACCTTCATCACTTTCCATTTTCATTGGAAATCACAAGAAAGTAAAAGACTTCGTTCCATGTCTTAACTCATCATATATTCCATCAAACCCCCCTTCAATTCATTGCTAAATATATATAGGGTTGTCCCTTCTTCTTCAAACCTTCCTATATCTAATTTGTTACCTTTATTTCCAAAAAGAAGAGAAAGCCATCTATATATCTTCTGAGCTATCTTCTTTTTTGTTACTAATAGTCAAAAGAAAAGGACTCAATCGACAAAAAAAAAAAAAATCCTAACCCTATGTATATGTTGGCATTGCATGACATTAGTATATATAAGTGAATAATTAGATAAACATGTTGTAGATTTATTTGAAAGTGACGTTATGCTTAAAAAGTTATTTTATTTTAATTATGTTATGTATATACTAGTAAATATCAATTATTAAATTAATCATTCAAATAGACATAAAAAGTGTATATATAAATACATATAAATACATGAGGGTTAATCTTGGTATTATATTATTATTTTTGTAATTATTTATGTGTAAATGTATGTTTTAATCCTTTTCCCTTAATATATAGTGTATAGACATCTAAATCTCACAATTCCAAAAAGTACAAAATTTAATTTATAAAGCTATTCCATACAACTTTACATGAAACTAGAGTAGACCAACAATGATAATATATATTATTTTTTCATTGATCTGTAAAATAGAAATTACTTTGAATTATAATGCTCCAAATGCTCACAAGTAACTAAGATATGTATATATAGCAACGAATTTTCTCGAATTTTCTCATACATGAATCAAACAACGTCTATTATATATAGATTTTGTTTGATCATAATCTTCTTACACCTTCCTCTGTCTTTCATCTTTTGTTAACCTTCCATCTCATCCACCCTCCAATCTAAATGCTCTGTTAGTATTGTTCTAATCTTCTCACATATCCAAACCATTCCACCCAATTTTCCTACGTATGCACTTTTTTGGCTGGACTATTTATGCAGGCTGAGAGAGAGGTTTACTATCTTCATGCAAGCTGGACTTTTTTTATTCTTTCCCATTTTTAAGTAGATTATCCAAGTAATGGGCCCATGAATATGGGCTAACACCAACCAAAAATGACCTTAAGGCCCAAAACAAACCGGATCTTAAACTTCTTGTTTCTCGCCTTTAATTGGGCCGTATAGTTAAACTTGGCCCATCTAAGTATAAGTGTATAACAAAAACAGCAAGTCCAAAAAAAAAAGCTTACCTAACGGAATACGTTATGGATATTTTCAGAGAAAACTTACTCGTTATGAGATTCAAGAAGATTCGACGGTTATCTAGAACCACGAGATATTATTATTAGCCATCCAAAGCCCAAAAAGGTGTTCAAATTTTAATGCCACGTCAGCAAAGACACACCTTCTATTCCTTCTTTTTTCTTCTTCTGCTTCTTCTTCCACCTTTTTCTGAGAGAAACCTCAAACTCTCTTGAAACTTCTAGAAGCATTTCACATTCTCCATTATAAACCCCTCCTTAACCTTAACACCTTCATCACCACACTAATAAACACACAAAAATATCTACAATGATGAAGATGAACAGAGCTTCTAAGAAGGTTAGGACAATTCCCATACACTTTGTTGGTTCAGATTCAGGGCGTAGCAGAGATGATTCTGCTATCAAGATCCAGAAGGCTCTGAGAGGATTTTTTGTGAGGAAGGCATTGAGGAGGATCTTAGGGTTACGTGTTGAGTTGCAGAATGTTGAGGCTAAGGTGTATGATTCTTCCATGGAGGTGATTAGGAAGGACCAGAGGGAGAGGGTTAGGCTTAGTGAGATCATCATGAACTTGCTTTTGAAGCTTGATTCTGTTACTGTGCTGAGTTCTTGGTATGGTGTTAGGGATTGTAGGAAGAGTGTGATTAACAAGGCTATTGCATTGCAAGAAATGCTTGAAGCAGATTCTGGTTCTGTTGTGGAAGAGGAGGAGGAGAAGAAGATTGATGTTGCTGAAGAGAGAGAGGAGGAGAAGATGGAGGTTATGGATGATTCTGGAGAAGAAGATATTCAATGTGTTTCAGAAACATGTAACATAGAAGAGAAAGAGGATGAGAGAGAAGAGAGTGTAGGAACAAGTTTGGTTGAGGAGAATGAGAATGAGAATGATTGTGTGGTGAAGGATGAAGAAGAAGAAGAGGAGGAGGAAAAGGAGGAAGAGAGAAAAGAGGGGAAGCATAAGGAGATGTTGGAGAAGATTATGGAAGACAATGAGAGGATGATGAAGATGATGGCTAAGTTGTGTGAGAAGAATGAGATGCAGACTCAGCTTCTTACATCTCTCTCTAAGAGAGTGGAGCTTCTTGAAAGAGCATTTGCTTGTGACAGGATGAGAAGAACCAAGAGAAGAAATTGTAGTGATTCCAAACACAAATAATCAATTGATACTTTTGGTCTTTCAAATTTTATTTTTCTCAGCAAATGTAATGTAACACTCTTTTCTTATTGATGTTCAACAATGAAGTTGCTTGCTAATGAGTTTCAATTTGCAATTCACTACTTTCTTTTGTGATTAAAGTAACATAAATTTTGAAGCTTTTGGATTTTCTACAAATCTTGCAGAACATCTATGTAGAGGTTAGGAGTAAAATTCAATGAAAATCACTTATAAGGAGATGACAATTGAACCTTATTGCAAGGTAGCATATATAGTATTCAGAATGGGACTAGGTGAATAGGTGATGATTAAGGAGGACATATGCTTGAGTAGTTGTTACAATTGTATATATTAAAATCCAAACTAGCTGAACAACAGTTTCCTATAATTCCAAGTTTTAAGATGCTGAGTGGCTTATTGCAAAAGTTGCATGGCTGTTTTCCCCATGATCCACTCCAAATCAGATGGAGAAAGAGATACTTTATTGGCAATTGAATTGACAGCTTCTTTGCCTTCTTTGTAACCACATTCAGGAACAACATATGGAAAATCACTGCAGAAAATCCCATAATTAATTTGCCAATGCTAGTGTTTTTCTACAAAGTTCAATGGTTTTAAGGTAGTTTTACCTGCCCCACATTGCACGGTTAGCACCAAAGCTAGAGACAATTTGAGATAAGAGAGGTGACAAATCCAGATAAGGGTGTTTCTCTCTTGAAACTCTGAAGAGGGCACTGAATTTCACATACAACTGTCAAAAATAGAAGGATTAGAAGATTCATTTCCAAAATCTTATATCAGTATTTAAATTTTTGCTTCTGTCAAAGGCACTGAGCTTATATCAGACACTTACTTGAGGAAATCTGGATAGATTTAAGAGCCTAGAAAACACAAGCTGTTCTTGATCATTTCTGCAATGTGATATTCATTGAATTCATGAATGACATTCCATTTTCTTAGTCCTTGCAAGAGTGATAAATCATACTATATTAAATATCTCACAGAGGTGGTTTGCAGAAGGCCAAGTGATCAAGTATCACAACTGTTGAGGGAAATTCTGTGCAGAGTTGTTCAATTTCAGAAATGTGCAAATCTAGCCCCTGAAATTATTGAACAGGAAAGATATGAGTTTTAGATTATAGTTTTGTGTGAATGATACAAGGAAATAATGAAACACACCTTCATACACATGAAGCTCACTGGTACTTTGAGTTCTCCAGCCCTTTGAAACATTGCCTTTCCAACTTCATTTGTCATCTTCAATAACAACATTGTTCAAACAAAAGAACACACATCCATAAATATGTTTATCCTTAGTTTTGATCTACTTTTTCATGTGTGCGCGCACGCGAGCATGCTTACCTTCTCACCTGATGGCCACAAATAAGGGTTAAACCGGACGACACGATAACCGTCCTGCCATGAACAAAAAAGAAAACTCCATTTGCTACTTCTGAATCAACAAAGAAAACCAGAGAAACTACATGAATGATAGAAGGAAGTCACATCCATGAGACCTTCAAAACAAGCTCTTCAAACTGCTTAAGCCCATTCCCATCATCAGCTGGATTAGCAAGGCAGCACCCGAAAAATTTCGTCGGATATTTCTTCAAAACACTGACCAATGAACAAATTGGCAAGAGTTATACATGAAGATTTCATACAAGAACAAAGTAAATAAACAGAAGAATCCTAATTAAACTAATAAATGTTGATGTTTGAGTATACCTTGTGACATAGCTATGATCAAATTTATGATTAATTGGCTGCACAATGAGTGCATTATCTACTCCTGCTTCCGCCATACACTGAACATCTCAGAATGTGTGCACAAACACAAATCCAGTCACCATCATCAGTTCCCATGTGACTAAAATGAAGCAGTTACAGATTTCTTGAAATTTCAACAAGTATATAACATGTATATATATATTGGTAATGTTATGCATAGCACAGAAATAGCGTACTTCAACACAGAAATCAAAATAATAATAAAAAAAAAAAAAAGACAACGGGTGTATCGAGATGTAGAGATGATACACATAGATTAATTCATAATATATATATACCTGAAGCAGGAAATCAGCATGTCCTTCTAAAGTGGGCTCTTGTCCAGGATGATAAGGGAATTTAGCAGCCTTCATTTCAAAGTTAATACACAAAAAGGGAAAAGAAAAGTTTGTATGAACAAGTTCATCAAAAGATAGGGCAAAACTATTACACTGACTTCTGCTGAAGTTCAGTGAAATTGAACTTGATTCCTATCTACATTAATCTCCTGTAAGATTTAAGAGTAACCAAAACATGTATGGTGTTTATTTATTTTTCCTAATAATTATAAAGAGTAGTGCATAAAAACTTAAGAAAAACCTCATGAGGGGAAGCCCAAACATGGAGATGAGAATCCAAGATGACTTTGGAAGCTGAAGCAGTTTCAGTTTCAGTGATTGATGACGCCATTCTGATTCTGAAGGGTAACCTTGGTTTCCTCGAATAATAATAATGTCTTGTTGTTGGACATAAACCTGAAACCAGAGTATTAAGCCTCAGCAGTGCCACCATTTTCGTGTGCGACTGAAATTTCTTATTTTATTCATTCATTCCTTTTTTTCTTAAAAAAAAAAAAAAAACTGCTATTGCTTTTTGCAGCTTCCATGATACTGCCACGTGTATAGATAAAAACTCTCATCCTCACTGCATGAATTCTTCAAAGAGTTAAATAAATAATTTGTCAACTTTTTTGTTTAAAATGGTTTTTGAGATTCTAACCATATTATTTTTGTCTTTAACATTAAAAAATTACACTAAATTAATCCCTATCTTGTTTTCCATTCAACTTTTGCTAATTTCATGTTTTTTAATGTGCAAAACAGTAATAGTGTCACGAAATTAGTAATAATAAAAAGGAAAAAGAGAATATGAATCAATCTGGTGCAATATTTTTATTCTCGAAAATAAAAATAATGCAATTAAAATTTTAACTCTCTATTTTATGGTAAAGTAAAAAAAAAATTCTTATTAAACATGATACAAAGAAATGTGGCTACTACTACAAAGACCAAAACTCTGTAGTCTGCCAAACACAAATTAAATCATTACAATAATAAATAAAATAGAATCAATTTTTATTTTACTTTCTCTTTTCTTTTCTATTCTTTTTTTTCTTCCCTACGTGTACATGAAATCATACTCACCAAAGAAGTGAATACACATAACATCACACACGTACACATACCCTTCTTCATGAAATTCAATCACAACATACATGATTTGATGATATAGTTCAAGAGAAAGACCCTATGAAGCTCTTGGAGAAGAACTTATCAGACCTCATTTTAAACAGATTACTCAAAGAAAATCTTCCACTCTCTGATGATGATAATACATTATTATCATTATTGTTGTTGTTATGATTATTGGTATTATTATTGTTATTATTATTGCTCTTGACATGAAGAATGGTGAACCCAATTTCTTTCCTAACAGCTTCAATTGTTTCAGGCTTAACAGGAGCACCATATGCATCAGCTACATAGAACACATTCATGGCTTTAGAATCTCTTGTTGTCACTTCAGCACGAATCACTGAAAGCCCATTCTCTCTGAATATGCGAGTTACATCTGACAGAAGACCAACCCTATCTTCACCACAAAATTCTAGTTGTATACCCTGTCATAATAATAATAATTATAATAATAATCAACTATTAATAAATATCTACCAATTAATAATAGAATATAGGTGTAATTAATCTGTTAGTCCTTATAATTTTATCAAATTTTTAATTTGATCCCTATATTTTTTTACTTTCAACTGGATCCATGTACTTATTAAATTTTGTAATTAAATTTCTACCGTCATAAAAACGTTAGACATAACGGAACATTTTGTTACATAAAAGCAATATACTCATTCTTAGTGAACAAATCATAACCGAATATTCCGCTATATCTAACGTTTCAGTCATGATAAGATGACTTAACTACAAAATTTAATATGGTGTATGGACCTAATTAGAAGAAAAAAAAGTATATATATTGAAAAATCGATAAAATTATAGGGACTAATAATAATAATAATAATCAAGTATTAATTAATATCTACCAATTAATAATAGATTATATGTTTGATTAGTCTGCTGGTTCATTTTCAATTAGATTCTTATACTTTTTTTTTTCCTCTCAATTAGGTCAATCCGTCCATATTCTTATTAGATTTTGTAATTAAGTCTCTACCGTGATAAAAACGTTAAACATAATGGAATATTCTGTTATATAAAAGCAATATATTCTTTCTTAGTGAACAAGCCATAACCAAATATTTCGCTATATCTCACGTTTCAGTTATGACAAAGACTTACTTATAAAATCTAATATATATATATATATTGAAAAATCGGTGAAACTACAAAAATTAACGGATTATATTATATTAGAATCCATTATAGTACCTCAGAAGTTCTCCTCCTAATAGCAGCCTCCAAGCAATGAATCACTCTTTGCCTTTCAGCTTCAGAGCTGATGGGATATCCATCCATATGCCTTATATAATATTCCTGTTACAAATGGAAAAGTGGAACAACTTTTATGTAATAGCATGAAAACAATGAAGTCTATATATATATATATATATATATATATGTTGGTATGAAGAATTCATGACAAACCTGATATGCTTCTGGTCCTTCAGCAATGAGAGTTCCATGGTAAACAACATACTGCATATCAGTGAGAGTGCAGACAGTATCAAACAGCAACTTTGGCCTATCTTTGCACCTCAAGTTCACAACAGTGTACACTTTATCAGCACAATAATCAACACTCACAACTGGCTTATCTCTTGTTGATGCAGCCTCATCATACATGTCGTAGTCGCGATTAGCATACATCATCTGGTGCAGCCTCCTCTCCTTGTGAGTTGATCCAACAGAAACAACAGCAGTGTTGGCATCAAAACCACTACTCTTGTTCTTGTCCATGTCTATGTCTATGTCTATGTCTATGTCCCCTCTAAGGACATAGAGCAAGAGTTGTTTGATCTTTGCAACATGTTCGGGATTGTTGATTGGCAACTTTGTTGCCTCATCAGTTATGTAAAGAACTGATGCCATTCTTGAGTTGTGTGTCCATACTTCTGCTGCTAAAACATTGCACTTAAGGTCTGCGAGGACTGCGAAGATCTCGGAGAGTAGTCCCGGCCGGTCTTTACCGGTTAACTCGATTGTTGTGTGTTCTGCTACAGATTCAACGCCCATGGATTTCCTCAGAGAGTGGAAACCAAAGGCTGATGGACCAAGTGACTAAGATGAGATGAGTCAAAAGGGGAAACAAAGATATCAGTATGACTTATTATGGTTAGAGTTCTAAAAAAGATACAACATTTTATGCAGTCTAAAACAATTTTTAGCTGCAGAGATAAACAGTTTGCTAATTCAATTGAGAATAAATTAGTATGATTGTGATCTAGAAGACAAAGATTAAGAGCTTAATGGTAGGAGGTATTCAAGGTATTGATTGCATCCATTTTCCATTATGATAATTGGATTTGATGCTGCTATGAGGGAAATGGTTTTTTTTTTTTTTTTTGACGAGGTTTGAATTCAAAACTCTTATAATGTTGAGGAATAATTACAGCTCCTTGACTACTATGGTGGGTTTGATTACTCTCTCAACTGATTTTTAAGTTAGAAAAATATGTGAATAAATATGTATAAATATACACAAATATATGATAATTTATTAGTAGCTAATTTTTAGTATATAATATTTTTGTGATAAATAATCTTTTGGAATTTTTTAATGAACTTAATCACAGAAAGCATCAAGAGATGTTTGATAATAGTTCTAGAAAATACAATAGGATAGTTTTTGCTCATCATCATACAAAAATAAACTAAGAGTATGATTAGATATTAACAAAATTAGAAGAAGAAAAAAGTGTGGATAAGCAAAATTTAGAGAGAGAGAGAGAGAGAGAGAGAGAGTTAGGTGGGCTCATGGGCCAAGCCTGGCCCAAGCCCAAATCCAGCATCTTTTAACAGTTTGGTGGGTCAACCTCACAAGTTTGGCCCAGTTTTCCATCTCAATAAATAAATAAATAAATAAATAATTAAGATTGGTTATGCAAATGTACCTGTTGAATTCTGTCAGCTAAATCATCTTCAAGAAGCTTATTCCCATTTTGATCCGTACAATGAAACACTGGATAGTAGAAATTGGAGCCCAAAAAAAAAAAAACAATAATAAATAAACAAAATCAAATTTTCCGTGAACAAAATATTCAACACTACAATATATAATTAGTATTTTTTAAAAAAAAATGAAGAGAATTGAGAAACTTAATTATTACCATCCATAAACCATTCCCCATCAGAGGAAATGTATGCTCTTCTTATAATGA
>JASCZI010242165.1:20180-31823 GCA_036250425.1 Stylosanthes scabra | reverse complement strand
AGTTATGGACTAAAATAGATATATTATATACCTTAGGGTTTAAAAAGAAATTATTAACTTATTAGGGGTCAAGGTGTAATTTTAGAAAGTTAGTTTGATGGAAAAATGAAAACTAGTAACCTAGAGAATTATAAGGGTATACCTTAGCAAAAAGAATAATAACCATAAAGTTATTTCTCTAATAACAAAAAGAAAGGAAAATAATAATTCCAAGAATTAATTTTATTAAATGTTGTAGCTCTCTAAGAATAGTAATGGATGGTGAAACCGAACAGAGATTCACGAAAGAACAGAGTGGTCGTATGTATAAAGTTAATATCAGAGAATGATGCAATGTCATGAGACCTTGATGAAAATATGGTATATATACGAGAATGATGAAATGAAATATTATATGAATGATGGGTTGGGCCGGTTAAACCGGTTTGTGGCTAACCTTGACGGGATCGCTCCCCGAGATGGTTTAAGAGAAGTTTCCCTTGTGTCGTAGAGCTTGACGTCAAAGATATATATGAGATAGGCCTCTATTATGGCTATGGTGCTATATGCACAGAGAGACGCACAGTGGTGAAACCTATCCGGTCAATAGCGCATCGGATAACGTCGGGTTGCGGGTAACAACCGACGCATGAGCTCATGGCCTGCATAGGACTTAGACATGCATCATATTGTCTGCGCATATCATTGTTCTGTTCGTGATTGCATTTAGATACTTGATTACTTGTCTGTTGTTTGTGTTCTGTTTGCCTGTGATTGCTATTTCCTATGTGAATTCCATTTTAAGATAGTACAATGAACTTCTGTAACCGATATGAGTTTAGTAAAGTAATGTTATCATATATAATTTTGATAAATGAAATTGATATAATTTAATATTCTGCATATTCCCCTTTCCCTTACTGAGAACACTAGGTTCTCACCCCTTATGCTTATTTTGACTTCACCTATGGACCATCGATCTAAGAAGGAGTAGTTCGACGTCTCACAAGATTACCCGATGACCACGACAGGTTATTCCGCATGTGTATCCTAGAGTAGTCCTCACTTATGTGTATAGCTACACAGAGGAATAGGTTTGTTAAAAGTTACTTAGGCATGGTCCCTACACTATTACTATTACTATTGTATATTTATCGATGATGTAACCTCATTTGTACATGTTGAAATTTAATAATGAATATGAAGTGTTGTTGTGAATGATATTTCCGTGGCTAAATTTCATTTCTCAACTATGCTTTTGTAACCGTGATGATCGTTTAAAATCACACTTCAGTGAGGAACGTACAAACAGGCTTATATGTATTAAATAATATCTGTGTAAGTAGGAGAGTCAATAGGGCCGACCGAAGAGTAGCTATCCAACTTAGGGCATCAGTCAACATGCCAGAAGTTGGGTCGTTATACAATGAGGAAAGGGCTTAGTGGAAAGTGTGTAAGAAAAAAGTGAAAAAGTAAGAGAGAGAAATGTAAAAAGCATCTAGGTTTTTCAAGAGCATCTTAGACATTTTTGCTCCAAGTTTTGCGAGACAGTTACGGGTTACTAACGTCTTCTACCGAAACATCAAAATTCTACAATTCCGCCGTAATCGTCGTTTTACCGAAATTACGACCGGAAAACCCACGACGGAAACGAGCGTCGCTAAAGATGGTTCGAAATTCTCATCAAGAATTTCGCCACCCTCAAGCTCCTAACTCGAGCTTAATTAGGAAATTACAAATTTCCTACAGAGATATCTTTTCAAGATATTCTGTTAACTTAGATACGGTCAAAACGGTTAAATCGCCACTAATAAGCGTACCGTCGCTAAAAACAAACAATTACCAAAACAGACATATATCAAATCCAAATCACATAACAAACATAATTAGGGTAATCACATCCCCTAATCACGCAAATAGTCATCAAGCAATTATAAAAACACAGATAGTCATACGTTTCTGTCAGAAACAGAAAAGCAGAAAGACGGGGTCTTACAATTAAAGTAAGAGTGGTATGATTAAATGAGACATAGTATTATGTTTTGAGAGTTATGCTGATTCCGGGTTCAGTTATAATCTTTTAACTGGTTTAGTTACGGTTCAACCGAGACATCAGTTTAACCTCCTTAACTAAACATCATTTTATACTAATAATTATATAGTTAATTGGTTTTTGGTTAAACTGGTTTTACCGTCTGGCTCGGGTGACCCTCAAAACATTTATGGTAAAGTTTAAAAAGTTTAGGTGGTCTTTTAATCTTAGTTGACGTCAAAACATATTATGAATATTTGCTTAACTATAGTGACTGACTCAGTAATTAATAAGAGGTAATTATACCTTTAAAACCATGACTCAGATAGAATTATGATTTAAATGACTAATTTAGAACCCTATTACTACTTGTATAAGTATGTGAACCCTTAGTCAATGATAATTGTATAATGAAGTTAATGATCATGTCTCTTTTAAAGTTATGGCTTATGTATTGTATTATTGATTTGATTAATGATAGGATTAATGATGAGTTATGACATTTGACTGCTTTATGCTTTAAGGACGGTGGTTTGTCCCACTCACACTCTTATGATTTATGAATGAGTGATTGATGATAAATGATATGATTTATGACTGATGATAATGATACGATATACTGTGAGGATGCTCACTTGAAGGTTGTGTCCAGACTGACATGGTAAATTTCCCTCTGCGGACACATGTTTTACACTTATACGTATATCTTGGCTTTCATGCCCCATTTCTATTATTTTCATTATCCAGACTGATGTGGTTTATCCACACGGATACATATATAGATTGATGTAAGTGGAAAACCATATTCGGACTCGTTCCGAGTAACTTCGGATTATGGGTAGTCAACTGGCGCATGAGCTCATGGCCTGCTTAGGGCTAGACATGCATCATACCTTGTTTGCAGCATTATTCTCTGTGATTTCTCAACTGCTACTTGTTTGTGTTATGCCTTGTGATTTGTACTTGTCTGTTGCGTACTTGCTTGTCTTGTTCTCTGGTTAACTGCAATTGTGATGGCGACTGTGATTGATATGGATAAGTGAGATGTTAGGAAGTAAACGAAATAGGGAACCTAGGAAAACAGATTAAGTTATAAATCCCTGACCAAAACGTAGATGAATGTCCTAGGGTGTTTTCTTTAGAAGAGTCTACCGTAGCACGTACCTTACTAAGAACTCTAAGTTCTCACCCCTTATTTATTTCCCCCGTGCATGAGATTAAAGTAGATTAGATGTCAACAAGGAAACGTGGGTCAGATCCTATGCAAGAAGCTCGCTCATCTTCCCCCACCTCCTCCAGATTTCAGTATACTCCCAAGTGAGGATTAGACTACCACGACATCTCCTCCGACCGTGCACATTCTTGACTTTTCGGGATCCACTGTTCCTCGTATGAGTTCCGTTTCCACTCTAGAAGGACCAGCGGGGGCGTGAGGCGACTGTTCTAGACAAGGTAAATGAAGATCTGCACCTTTATTTTGTGATGTGTGTAAAGTAGATAGGGTCTTTCCCTCACTTCATAGTACTTTTGAGGGTTAGGTATTTTGCTAAAAAGTCTGAGTGCCAGTTTAGGGGCCGTCCGGATGAGCCAAAGCTCAAGGCTTAGTATGTTTCTAGAAAAGTTTGTAAGATATATGTATGTATGTATGTATGTATGTCAATTGTATGAACTCTAAACCTTAGAATTTTTATATATGATACAAGTGTTGCTATCTAGACTTCATGTTACTCTTTGGTGTTTGATTCCCTTGATATGTATGTTGGTACTCAATATACTAGAAGATGTGGTTCGTTTGATATACAGATTACATTTAACACGACAAGCTCAATATATATATATATATATATCATGTCCTTAATAACCTAGGGTCTCAAAGGTTACTGAAAGATAACTCTCGATTTCTAGTATTGTAAACTAGAAATTGGGACATTACATAAATCACACTTTAAAAAATAATTGACAAAAAATTTGAGAGGATTAATTCGTATGGTAATACAATAATTTTAATCATTGATTTCAATCGTGCATATATTTTATCATAATTTTATAATTGATATCAACGGCTATATATTACAGTAAGATAAGATGAAAGCTTTATATTTATGAATTTACCAGGTTATATCAAACTTTTTAATATGAAAAAACTAGGGGTTTGAAAATTCTTCCTTACGTGCTATTAAAAGCATTATATCTTATAAAAGCTATAAGTACAACCACATAATGTTTTTTATTTACCATATAGAAAATGAGGTAAACAAATATATAAGCACCTCTTTGAGATAGAATGGTTTAGTTTCAGTTCAGTTTAAATAAAAACTAAACCATAAACATCCCTATTGTCAGCTAAAATACTTTTATACTTGCATTTAATCATGTAACTCCATGTCAATAGAAACAACTGCTATTTTATATCAATCACGTGGGTTTAATATTCAAATTGGTCCCCTAAAAAATAGAGTGTTAATCAAATTAGTCACCGAAAGATATCGGTCAAATTGGTCTTCTTACCAATTAGACAACATGCATTATAAAATAATTGGTTGATAGATGACATATCATCCAATCATTTTGTGACACGTGACATTTAAAGATAGCATGTCTTGATCTGATTGCAAAATCATCAATTTGACTGAGGATTGTATCTTTTATCGAGTAATATGACTAACAAAATTTTTCAGAGAAGAATATGATATCTTTTAGGGACTAATTTAAGCATTAACAATTGTATAAAAATGATAGTATGCCAAAATGATACTTACAAAATAATTAAAATCAAATCAGATTTCTAAAAATTAGGTACAAGTAACCAATATTATAAGTAAATAACATAGCCAACATTCATTTTTCTTTCCTTTATTTTTGTGCCAAAACTTCTCTCCAACCACAACCCATCTCCACACTTAACACCCAATTGCTCTTTAATATTATTTATTAATTATTATTCCTCTCTTCCTTTACTCTTCAACATCACTCACTACAACAAATATTGCCTTAGAGAACGGCTGAAAACCATTACTTTAAATGGAAAAACCATTCCTAAAAGTTTAGGCAACGGTTTTCGAATTGTTGTATATGCAGCCGTTACCATTAAGTATAGGCAACGGTTTTCTGTCTAGAGCAACGCCTTTTCTGTCTAGAGCAACGCCTCTAAATAAAACTGTTGCCTCTTTCAGAACAAAAGGAACGATTTGATAGTAATTTAGAGAGAACGGTTTTTTTCATTGTCCCTATATATGCAACGGTTTTACAGTGTTACGTGTTATTTTAAAATTAGGACAACGGTTTTGACACCATTGCGTTTTATTCATGTTTTGGAGAACGGTTTTCACACCATTGTGTATTGTCTTATATGGACAACGGTTTTTGGCTCCATTGCCATTTATGTAGGTACTTTTGGCAATGGTTTTATATCATTGCCTTTTTGTTCCGACTTTTTAAAAATAGCTTTGTTGTAGTGGTTTTCTCATGTTGTATTGAAAGGCTATTTTTCATAATTTAGTGCCAATAGATAACCTGTAACTGTATCATCATTGCAAAATATCATAAAGCTAGTCCAATCCAAATTCTAATAAAGCATGTTCATTAAGTTTTGCCATGCCAAATAAACTAGACTATTTTAAAATACCATAAAGCTAGTCTAAATCAAAACAACCTGTAATTGTATCATCATTTCCCAATAAACAAAATATTTGAAGTAGTGAAGTGGTAAATAGGTTTATCATAATTTGCACAACTTGGTAACTTTTACTCAGAGTATTTGATATGCAAAGTCTGGACTTCAGTTAATTTCTTCCTCTGCTTCAAGATGATTTTCCTATAAATGAAAAAATAGCAACTCAAATATAATACACATTTCCAATGCAAATAATGGTTACTAAGAGAGAAAGACACAGAAGAGGAATGATACCTCCTCAGTAGCACCATTGTTTGGATTGGCTGAAGTGCCTCCTAATTGAGCAGCTAACGCCTCAAGGTCCACTCATGTGCTTTTTTGTTCCAGCAACATCTTAACAAGAGACTTTAGTTCATCTACTTCTTGTTGCATCACATCAACTTCTTGTTGCATCACATCAACTTTACCTTCTAAATTGGCCTTTTCATTTGCATGTTGCTGCTTAATAGCAACAATTTCTTCATTTTTCTTTAACAAAGATGGTGTGGTAACTCTCCCATGACATCACACTCTTCCTGCCTTCTCTGCGTCTTAAGACTGAAAAGCTCTGCACGCTGTGTATTTAGACTTTGCATTCTCAGCTTGCAGATGTGCCTATGATAAGTTGAAGAAAAGTAAGAAGACCTTGAAAGGAACTACAATATTTGATTAAAAAAAGAATAGCAAGTTCCAAGCAACAACAATGGTTTGACTAAATTAACTCCCAATACTTACAATTACATCCAAAGTGTCTTCGTCCAATGGTGTGCCTTTTGCGCTTTGGCGAGTTTCAACAAACATTTCTGCTTGAGTAGGTTGTTCATTATTTTCCTTAATAGCAGCCTATTTGTTGACTCAAATTCCATTTACCGAGTTATAACAAGTTTCACCCTAAGTTATAACAAATACAACTAGAGTTAAAAAATTGTACCAATCTTGCACGGACTCTTGCAAAACTTATAGGTCCCTTTCAATGCCTAAATTTTTGTTTTGCCCTATTGATTCTGTTCTGCGCAACCATTTTCTGCATATCAAGAGACAATTATCATAGAAAAGTCATCAATTTTTTTTTTATAAATGTATATAAAATAATGGCATCCCCAATTAAACTAGAGTTTCATATAGCTTACTTTAACAGCCTCATTTCTCCAATAATCAATCAACCTTCGAAAGTGGGTCTCGGGTACACCTTTCAGACGATTTTTCAGCATCTCCTACGTAGATTTGTATTGCAGAAAATGTTTTGTCTTGAGTGCTGTCTTATACCGTCTCCAATTGTCGTTGACACGAGCAAGCACTGCCGCCTTTCCTTGAATGGGAATAATGAATTTACCCAACAAAATACGAAAATGATTAGGTAGTAGAAATAAATTGTGCATGTCTCTTTAAGCACTAAGAAGTAGGAATTCTGAAGTTCTTACTGAAACATATTCCCAAATAGCCTCTTTGTCTTTAAGTGCCTTCCAGTTTGTGTAAATTAATGGACACAGATCTGAATATCTTGCCACTGTGCCCAAAAATTTGCTCAAGTTGCATACAGCTTCATTAGTAGGACCAATTGCCTCCCCTTCATGATCTAGAGTAATTTCTTCTCTATCTTCCAATAGCCTTGTATGAATATTCAAGCATTGTGTAGGCCCTCGTGTCTTCTTCACCTTTGCCACTATATCAAAAATATCAAAGTTTCCCAAAAATTCAGCAACATATCCAATTAAACTAGAAACTGCAGTAGCATATTCAAAGAGACTCCAAAAACTGCATCAACCTATATCAAAGTTGCCCAAAAATTCAACAAAATATCCAATTAAACTAGAAACTGCAGTAGCATATTCAAATACACTACACAAACTGCATCAACCAATATCAAAGTTTCCCAAAAATTCAGCAACATATCTAATTAAACTAGAAACTGCAGTAGCATATTTAAAGAGACTACAAGAACCTTGAGAGTGAGACAAGGTTGTAGGCATATGTACCTCACTTTTCTTCAAATTCTGCCTCTTCTCTTCTGTAACAGCACTTTTTTTATGCAAAATCTGCCCTTTTTTGTTGGCAAGACTTTTTGTTTTTTTCTACAATCTCATCCTTTCCTTTAGCAATAGTGCTATTTTTTCTTAAACTTTGCTCCCTTTCCCTATCACCAATGGTTTTGATCCTCTTAAGTGGTGGTGGTGGTAGTTGATTATGAGGCATATTTTCTCGCTTAACTTCCATCTTTTTGTAGAACTTTGCACGTAATTCAGCACTTGATTTTGAATCAATCTCAACATCAATGAACTTTTTGTACATTTTCTGAAAAAATAAATAGAAATGAGATGAGTATAAAAAAGTGGATCAAGTTAGTCATTTCGAACTATGACATGCATGTTTCAATGCAATAACTAATACTAAGAACAAAAGTAGCAAATTGAATTACTGACAGCAAAGTTAGACATACACAAATGATACAAGACACACTACTAGCTATATATAGTCATAGGAAAAAGTCAATAAAATAAAAGACCCACTAGGGAATGGTAACAAAAAACTATTTGGCTTACAATTGCAATTACTTAACTATTATTCAACACATTATTAACTTAAAAATACAAAATTCCCTCTTAAGAATATCCACTTCAAACAAAATTTTGTGCAATGCCTAGATTATATTGTGAAATACAATTTTTTAAAACATGCATTGCAGGTTTCTAACCTGCCAATTTTTAGTTATTTTCATCAAAAGTATGTTATAGTTTCTTCTTAATCAAAAGTACTGCAGCATAAGTGAAAGAGTATTCTTTTGCTTTAATAGTTACTCTTAATTATTATCAAATGAATTGAGGTGAGAAACCCTATAGAACTAGTACAATATAATGTTATAAAGTAGACAAAATAAAGCTGACAACAAATACAACAATGAAAAATGAGCCAAAAAGGAAATAAATAAAAATTTGGTATTAATGTCTTGGCTTTAGAAGAATATATGGATAAATCAGAGTTGGCTTTAGAAGAATATGCATATTATGAAATCAACATAAATACAAATGGAATGATCTGACAGAAGCATATGCTTTACAAACAGAGTTGGCTTAATAAGAAGAAGATTCTTAGCAAAGCACAAAGTTTTCAAAATTCTTAAACCAAAGATCAAGCAATTCCTCTTTTATTGATTGAACTTTATCAAAAGGAGGACTCTATAATAAGATTTAACCACAGCAGAAGCAACAATAGGATAACAATATTTAACAAGCTCAATTCTCCATCAACTTGTCCATAAATCCATTGATTTCTCTCAATGCTCAAGGAATCAGCATACACTTAGCTTGAACTCATAAATTAAGTCATAATCAGCATACAAATCAATAACAAACTTCTATCAAAACTATCTACATTAGCTCCAGATTACAAATTAAAATTAGGGCTTTTTTATTCTATCAAATATTAAATTAAGAAAAAGGTAAAATAAGGAAAAGGAGTATACCGTGATTCAAACAAGAGAGAGGATGCGAAGAAGAAGACCAGTTGCGATGCAAAGCTACACGAGGCGCAATGTGCAACGACAAGGCGAGACAAGATGGGGGAAGGATACAGAAGCGCAGAGAAGAGGCACAACAGCAGCGACAAGATGCACGGCAATAGCGACTGAGAAAAGGAGAACACAGACTCAACACCATCACCTGCGCGCAAGCGCGATTGAGAGAATGCCGGCGACAGTGACTTGGCGGTGACTGGAAACAGGAATGAAGACAGGGGAATCAACACTACCGCCTGCACACGCAAGAGAAAATGGCCCACGATAGTGACCTGGTGGAGAGAAACGACGGCGGTGACTGCAAAGAGGAATGAGGGCAGGGGAATCAGCACCACTGCCTGCATGCCCAATCAACTATGGATGACGACAGTGACCCAGTGGAGCGGAACGACGACGGTGACTGGAAAGTTGTGTGTAAAAGGAATAGTGATAGTAAGAGGAATGGAAGCTGATGAGGTCTACTTGGAGAAGGAAGTGAAGTTGTGATTGAGGAATGGCGCAACGCAGTAAGTATATATAAGTTAGGGATTTGGTTTTGAATAATATTATTCACACGCCCTTTTAATAAACACTTATTTTACACCCGTATAATTAGACCAAATACAATTAAAAAACAAGCAGTTACCGTATTTTTAAAAGGGTGTTAATTTAGTGTTTAGTAAAAGGGCGTGGGAATAGCGGGACTGTTTTGTTTTTGGTGTGAAGTAAGGTTAGAGATTCACTTCTTTTAAATAATTTATTTAAGTTATTAAGTATTGTTATATTATATATTATATATTTGTCATAATTATTTTGAGTTATGATATAAGTTACATATTTTTGCAACTGTTTTTTAAAAATTTAAAATAAAATTTATATAACTAGATCAGTTTTTGAATAATTATATTATATAATTTATACATATTTGTTGATAATTATTGTTTCAAAAGTTGGGGAAAAAAAGGAGGGAACATATTAAAAAGTTAGGGGAAAAAAAAGAAGGGAACAATCCTTATGTTTCCCAATATAAAATTTGATAGTCAAAACTTTATAAGAAAGGTTTTTTTGCTGTTCCAAAAGTTTAGTCCTTTTAGAGAGCGGTTTTCATGTGTACTTTTTATATAATTATTTAAATAACATAAAAAACCGTTGTGTAACGGATAATCCTTATAATGGATAATCCCTAATTTGTGCTTCACGCCTCCTTCACTCAGAGAGACACAGAATCACAGTTCACACCTCTCTTTCTCATTCTCTTTATCACCAACGGCGATGTGCCAACCACCAACCAAAATAAGTTCCAACCACCAGCCACTACCACCGTCGGCCTCCCATGAATTCATCATTTTTCTACAACATGGATTCATGAGGCCATTTGATTGGTTTGAATGGTCGAATCTGTCCACACCAAACTTGAAGGGTTGCTTGTCCTCAAGCAACTAAGAATGACCTGAAAATGGGACGAAGAGGAGTGGTAATGCAGAAATGTATTAGAGAAAGTAGGGAAAAAGTGTTAGAGAGTAAAGTAAAGTGTTAGATGAGTGGTTTTGAGCACGCCTAGGCGTGGTTGAGCAGGGAGGGTGAGGCTTGGTGTGTCACGCCTAGGCACAGGATTGGGTGCCTAGGCGTGGAGGCTGCTAAGGTGGGGAGTGTGGGTGGGCGCCTAGGCGTAGCACTCCACGCCTAGGCATTGGTTAAAAAGTGTGCAGGGATGGTAAGGGGGGCTGGGCCACGCCTAGGCGTGGTCAAGCAGAATTCTGCAGGACCTGAAATTTTTGCAAAATCAACAACTTTTAACCAATGTTAGTGTATTTCCAATCAAATATCAATCAAAGGAACTAGAATGTCATGTTAGACATAATATTGGACACCAAACTTAGTTTGGAACATAATAGTGTAAAATGCAATTTAAAAGTGCAAAATGCAAAAGATGTAACACCAAACTTAGTTTGAGAATCCATATGCTATGAGTTGCATTAAGCAATATATGCAACACCAAACTTAAAGATTGACTCTAGGATTGAAATACTCCCTGTTTGCTGCAAAATTCTGTAGCTTGGGCTTCCTCTATGTTTAGTATGTTGTTAGCTTCCTAATTTCTCTGCAATGCACCATTCTTGATCCTCATCATCAATGCTGCAATTTTTGGCAGCTTATACACCATTCTTCTCCTTGCTTCCTATTTTTTTAATTAACACTAAACATATAATGTAATAGAATAAAAAGGATAAAAATAAGTAAAAGGAGATATATAGGATGGGTTCCCTCCCATCAAGGGCTCCTTTATTGTCATTAGCTTGATAATTTTCTGCATTTTACTTCCCTGGATCCCAAAGCCTCCTTACTTCCTTCTGCTTGGTATTCAAGGATGAGCTTATGACATTTTCTAGGAATGCATATTTTAAAGTAGTAGGCAATGGCTTGGGATCAGTTTTCTAATTTCTCTGCACCATGGCCTCTTTTTGCTGTACTTGTTCATCTTTTTGCTGC
>JASCZI010242164.1:7043-24820 GCA_036250425.1 Stylosanthes scabra | reverse complement strand
CAGAACGACCCGAGTCCTACTCGGTATTTTGGTTGCACCCTGTGACACCTCTTTTAAAACGTTCCAGACGCCGTCCGCAAGGGATAAGGGACTTTCCGAACTACAATGACCGAAAGTCCCGCCCCGAGCGGGCGCGTCAATGATGCTAGAAATGAATATAAAAAGGAGCAAATGGCTATTGTTTTGAGATTTGTTGTTGTATATTGTTTTGTTAGAGAGAAATTCTTTGCTCTTGTGCATGTCATTGATACTAGTGCAATAACTTTAAAGAAGGGATTGATTTCTGTCCTTTCTCATTATGATCTCTAAGTTGAAAATACTAGGGGTCAAGGGTATGACGGTGCTAGCAATATACGTGGTGAGTGGAATGGTTTGCAAGCGTTTTTTCTTAAAGAATCTCCACAAGCATATTATGTTCATTATTTTGCTCATAGGTTACAATTAGCATTAGTGGCAGATTCAAGAGAAATACTTCAGGTGCATGAATTTTTTACGCAGCTAAATTCTATTGTCACTATTGTTAGTGCTTCTTCTAAAAGGCATGATCAATTACAAGAAGCTCAAGCAATGGAAAATGCAGATTTGGTTTTTCATAATGAATTGGAAACAGGTAGAGGTGCAAATCAAGTAAGCACTTTACAAAAAGCAGGGGATACTCGATGGAGCTCTCACTTTAATTTTATTTGTAGCTTGGTAAAAATGTTCACTACTACCAACATTGTTCTGAATAATGTCATTGAAGAAGGAGCAACTTATGCACAAAGAGGCAAGGCTTATGGTGTTAGTAAAATATTACTGTCATTTGAATTTGGTTTCATTTTGCATTTGATGAAGGAAATTATGGGAATCGGTAATGTTCTTTGTCAAGCACTACAGCAACAATCTCAGGATATTCTTAACGCAATGCATATTGTTTCTACATCAAAATTACTTCTTCAACAATTAAGAGATGGTGGATGGTGTAACTTGCTTGGAAATGTTAAAGAATTCTGTGAAAAACATCAAATTGAAGTCCGTAATATGAGTACACAATATGTCTTTGGAAGAGGTCGATCTCGTCAACCAAATGTGACAGTTGAACATCATTACCGAATAGATGTATTCTTGGCTACAATTAACTCTCAGATACAAGAGTTAAATAGTAGATTCAATGAGGAAACAATAGAGCTTCTGACTTTGAGTTGTGCTTTGGATCCTAAGGACAATTTCAAATCATTTGATGTTGAAAAAATTGTCAAGTTAGCTGAGAAGTTTTATCCACGTACTTTCCTTCTAATGAGCTAAATATTTTGAAGTCTCACCTGCAACATTATCAGCATGATATACCAAATCATTTGAAAGGTGTTGGTAAACTTTCTAAGTTATGCAACAAATTGCACGAAACAGGAAAATCAAGAATTTATCACATGGTTGATAGATTGATACGTCTTATTTTGACTCTTCCAGTGTCTACAGCAACAATAGAAAGAGCTTTTTCAGCCATGAAAATGGTTAAGACAAGACTCCAGAATAAGATGTCTGATGAATTTCTTGCTGACAATTTGGTCATTTACATAGAAAAGGAATTAGCAGCTACTTTTTACACAAATTCAATAATACATGATTTTGAGAATAGAAAAAAGCGTCGATCATCTTTTTCATGATAACAAGTTGCTAATGGTAAGTGGTAATTTTTATATATTTTAGTCTTACTTTATTCATAGTATGCATTCTTATTTACTTATATATAGAACATCTCTTTTTGCAGAAAAAAATTTATGTATTTCAAAAGCTTATTTTATATATATGTCAACAAAAAAGAGGTTAGTAGTATGACTTTTGTTTAATTGAATATTAAATACATATATGTATGTCTTGACACATGTATTTGATTTAAATTATATATTTAACTTGTATTTAAAATTTATTATTAAAAATAGCGGTATAAAATATTTTAGTAGATTATTTAACTCCGCCCCCCCTAAAGAATTAGTCTAGCTCCGCCCCTGCCTGTGTTCCTGAAACAAAGAACAATACTGCATTTGAAGTCAATGATATTTGACCCATTGCATTTATATTGGGTTGGGGATGGGGATGAGATGATGAGAGATGAAGATGGGGATGGAGATGGTGACTGTGGAGGTTGTTGGTACAGTGGTGGGGAGTGATCAAGGAGTATTTTTGCCTTTTAAAAAATTAAGGACGATTTTAAAGTAAAATTAAAGCTTTGGAACGATTTTAAATAGAAAAAAACTTTAGGGATAATTTTGATTTTTGAGTAAAATCTTAAAGACCAAGATAATACTTATCCCTTAATTTTACTTTAAAAATTAATTACAAAATAAAATACTTCACACGATAATAGAATGAAGGGAACGATAGTAGAAGTGAAATTGTGATAATGGTACTAAAAGGGTAGGAGTGCAAGGTGAGAAAGGTTGAAGTTGAAGGAAGTAAGGAAAGAAAAAGGGAGAAACAATTCTAAGTTGGAAAGAAACGGAGTTTGAAAGGGTTGGGAAACGAGAGAGACGAGAGGAAATGAGGGAACGAAGATGAGAGATGAGAGAAATAAAGGAATGAGTGTGCAAATCAAATTCTGACATAATTGAATCGATTTGTATTGTGATGAATCGATTTCCATGCCTCAAATGTACCCAAATCATGCGATGCGAGTCGATTCACCCCTGTACCGAATCGATTCATAACCCAACAGAAAATGAAATGAGTGAAGACACGTAGTGTGAATCGATTCTAACTTATGTAGAGTGAATTCGTGAGCAACGAAATCGAGAATTTAAAACACTAAGTGATACGAGTCGACTCTGTTCTTTACGGATTCGATTCAAAACTGCACAAGAACGAAAACCAGAGATATTCCATATGCCGAATCGATTCTGGACAGCCTGGAATCGATTCTGTTCCACTCTGAGTGTTCGATTCTGGACAGCCTTGAACCGATTATAAGAGGGCAAATAGAGGTGAAACAAGTGCCCAACATGCACCAACTATACCCCGATAAACATAAACCAATTTATGAATTCTAAGGACCCTAAAACCTTCAGTAGTTTGCCCCAATACTAGTATGAGCGCACCAACAACAACGGAAAAATCAAAGCAATGTTAGATCATCTTTTATCTCAATATGAGTTGAACCTTGAACATTCCGATGAATGTCATGTTTGAAACCTTTAAAGCGAATGAGGCGAACCATTCCTCACCACAACGTCACTAACTTCAAATAAATGTACGATGGTTGAGACAACAAAGTTCTCGTAATGCCATTAGAAACAATGTACCTCGAAAACATACCAAGAGTTTGAGTAGCCGAAATTCGAAACGAGAGATTCGATTAGGTATGTGATAAGCGAGGGTAATGACATCCTCACCACCATGTAGATCCCGAAGAAATATGGAACATGTCAATGACGGAAGTCATGATTCTGTCACGATGACCAAACTGTTAGTAGCCAACTATAATAAGAGCTTAGTGTGGCGTAAGCGAATGATTAAGAATAAGCAGAAACCTTTACGTGAAAAACGAACACGAGCAATGTACGTTAAGGTTATGCGCAAATACAACGTAATGTGAATTTCGATGACAAAATTCTAAATAAGGTGGGTGGAATGTAAACCCCGAGTTTTCGCTTAACCAAAACTACGCAATTAATTGATACATGGTCTCAATTAAGCGCTATAAACACTCTTGGTACTCCGATCGAAATAACCGCGCTAACCTTAATGTTTGAGAATTTCGGTGGGATATTTGAACTCAATGGATTTTTCCAAGTGTAATAGAAAACACCATCAGCTCAAGCTGCACCGAAACCCGAACCGTTAATTTAATTTATGGTACCTACTTAGCGTTGTCAGGAATAAAATGAAGAGAATTTAATAACATAGAAATGACCATGAAAATATTTAGGACACGAACGTAAACACCTTCGCTACAGATTTGGCCGGAAACGGACCAAACCGCGAAATTATGAAACTGCCACGCGTTAGTGGCTATAAAAGGGATGCCAACACAACCATTCAGCCCATTTCCTTCTTCTTGTTGTTGAGAAAAGAGAGTGAGAGTTGAGTTAGAATTGGATGAGAGTTGATTCAGGGTCAACTTTCACACCACTCACGCCGCCTTCCGGATGCGATAACTTTTGATCAAGAGTTCTGATTGACGCGCCGCTTGCGGTCACGTGAAGCTCTCGCCATCCTCTACGTTTGTATCCTAATCTTGAGGTATGGGTTTCGAAATTTTTTCTTACCCATTTCTTCCATGCAATTCCGCGAAATTTATGTGCTTCGGGTATTTCGTGTTTTTCGAGGTTCTTGTCGTTCTAAGAGATGTTCTAGCTCGAGTAAGAACTATGGATCACTACCCACTACATTGAATGAATGTAATTGCAATTACAAGTTCATTCTCACCATTTAGGAACCCTAAGTTCATGGTGTTTGGAAATCTTGTGTTATTAGGTGTCAAAAGTGCTAATAGATATCAAAGGGAAGATTACATGGTGCACTAGCAAGCTTGGTAAAGCTTTGGAAATGGTGGGTATAGCGGTAGTGCTTGGATGCTCAATGTAGCGGTAGAGCCGCCTATGTGTGTGAATTGAGCGTTGGAATCCAGGTATTGTTTAGGATTTGTTAATATATAAGTTAATCTAGCATGATAAATTAGGCTAGTGGACCTAGTATAATCCTTTAAATGAGTTAAATTGACATGAGATAGAATTATGATGTGGGTGGGGGTGAATGTTTGATGTGAATGTATGTTGATTGTTGATAAATGATGATTATGATAGATATGATTACGATGATTGTGTGAATTGAAGCCTTGTGCCAAAGATGATTTATGAAAAATGATGAAAATGCATATACATGAGATGGTAATGAGTATGAATGAATTGAGAAAGACAAGTCCTTGGGACAAGAATGTATTATGAGTGTGTAGAGAACTATTAAAGTGTTTTTGAAGAGGTTTTGAAAAGAAATCATTTGATTTTCCAAGTTTTGAGGAAAAACAGATTTTTGGGTAAACTTCGGTGAGCCGAAACTTTGGTTTCACTTGATCAAAAATGGTTTTAAAGGAAAGGATTTTAAAGAGTGTTTTGGTGTTTAAAAGATGCTTTTGAAATGGTTGGATTTGGTTTGGTAAGCAAAGAGTTTTGAGTTTCTGAAATCACAAGAAAACTTTGAAAATTCTGCAGTTGCAAAGAGCTGCAGTGAATCGATTTTACTTACAACAGAATCAATTCATTGAGCCATTTTCTGAAAATAGAAATATGTTTCGAGTGTAAAGAATCGAATCTCAGATCATGAGAATCGATTCATATGATCACATAGGCCAAATCCCATCAATTTGAATCGATTCTAGCCTTTCGGAGTCGATTCTAGTGATGAGTTTTCTTCTTAAAAGTTTTCCAAGTGTTTTGAGTCGATTTGAAGGGACTCGAAATCGATTCAAATGAAGAGAGAAACGAAATTTGTTTGAAAAGGTTGCAGGTAGTCGATTCATATGTATTTGAAACGATTTTGCTTTTTAAAAATGATTTCAAGTGTGACCCATGAGTTTATTCGGGGACGCTCAGAATCGATTCACTAATGTCCAAAATTTCAAATTTAACGTACATAATTCCCTCAGAGTCGATTCTTCCTCTTCATAATCGATTATAATAAGGATAAAGAAATTGATTTTTAAAAGAATTTGATGAACAAGAGGAATCTCTGACACATTGATAAAGAGTTATATCTCATGTATAGTGCTTGTATACCCTTAAAGGTAGAAGAACGTCACCCGATTTGACGTTACGTGAGTCGAAGTGAATAGAGGGGGCCTGCGGGCTAACGTCCCGGCTTACGACAATAGCGTGCTCTCAGACGTAGTGGCAAGAGAAGCCACGTCGAAGCGAACTGTGGGGACCAGCGGGCTGACGTCCCGGCTTACGGACTATTAAGAGAAAAAGGATGCCCCCATTTATATGTATGGTAATGAAATAAAATGTTAGGGAAGTACGTACCGAGAGTGATCTGGGACTAGTACTGGATTAGTCGGATTGGCTAAGATAACCGACCGAGTGAGCTCATCAAGCCGTAGGAACATGCATGCATCATGTGCATTTGCATGACATTGTTTGGGATTGCCCAATTGACTTGCATTAATTGGTATCTGCTACTTGTTATTTATGTTTGCTGTGTTTGTGTGTAATGGCTTGTATTGTGTGCTTCCGGGAAATTGAGTGAGAGTAAGAAGAAAATGAAAGGAGTAGATGGGCCATGAGTTAAGAATGAGGATAGAAAGAGAAATTGAAGGAATCACTAGCTGAGAAACCCTAATAGTAATGTAAGAGAGAGTTGTATGCCGCGTTCAGTGAGGTTAAACTTGAGAAAAACCTGAGTGTCGAGTAGGATTGCCTCGTATGATCCTGCTAGCTTATCTTATATAGTCTCGAAGCCTTTACCATACTGAGAATCCAGTGGTTAGGATTCTCACCCCGTATTTGTTCATATGTTTTTCAGAATGTAGGTTCATGTTCTGGAAGACAGGCGAAGCACGTCTTAGATGTTCTCCGTTGTGTCCGACCAAGTCTTGAGTTTATATGCAGAGTTAGGAATATCTGTACCTAGAGTCAAGTATTGTATATATGTAAATGGCTTAAGCTTCACAGGCTAAGGGTATTGTCGATGAACTCTTTGTATAAGTCGACTTTATATATTCAAAAATCAAGCTTCTGTAATAGAGGTGTATGGCTCTATTTTCGTATGAACTTATAGTTATATTTTAGTTGGTTTTAAACAGCCTGTGCTTACGGATATGTTTAGTGGAAAGGTCGTAATAATTTAATATTGGTTAAACATGCCCGCGGCATGGTTGGTCAATATTAGGGTGTTACTAAGCGAAGAATCGCTCGCAGGCTTTTCTTCACAAATAACATGTGCGGTTAGCCGCCTAGGAGAAGAGAAGCAAGCTACCTTCCATCTATATCTATAAGCGGCAACGGTAAGAGCTGGTAAGCATTGTAACTGTACCGGCGGCCGACGCTCCGCGTTTTATCTAGGTTCCGCTCTTACTACACCCCACCTCACATAGAGGAAGGGGAACCCCTCACACACACTCATTTACGCCTCTTTCTCCACAAAGTCACAAACCCTAGCAGAGTAACAACGATAGCTACACCCACAACCCTCCACCACCACTCCGCCTTCTAAATTGTGTAATCATTAGTTACCTGACTACCCGAACTAAACCAATCTGTGTTCAATCGGGTTGGTTTGGTTCGAGTCTATGTAAAAAAATTGGCAAAATTGAACCGACCCAACCAGTGAACACCCCTTTACTACCTGGAAATATAAGTAAAGCTTATCCAAAATTATGAATGTGTTTTATTAACAATATCTCTTCCGTAAATTATTTTAGATATGTTGGGTTGTATTTTAATCTATATAATTTTGTTGAAGTCATTAATCCATTTTTTCACACTTTTTTGGTTGCTTTGTGTAAAAATATCATCTCTTATATTTTTTATTATACTTTAGATACCCTTTCTAGAAATTAACTATTTTCATACTATGTTGAATATATTCAATGATAATTCACAAATAATATTTTCACAATAGATGGTTGTTCCTTTTCGCTCTGTTTGCTGTAACACCCAGATCACTGGCTTGTAGATATTATCTACTTTGCTAGAAAGGGATGATGGTTCACTAGCCCCCCACACTCATCCAGCCTCACGGGTTTCCTTTTGATAAGACACAAACCCAATAAAACATGTCTATAAGGGAGAGGTATCTACACCCTTATAAAGCATGTTTCATTCTCTTCTCTAATCGATGTAGGACTTTACATTCCACCCCCTAACGAAGTCCAGCGTCCTCGCTGGCACATCAATCCTGGCTCTAGCTCTGATACCATTTGTAATAACCCAGACCACCAGCATGTAGATATTGTCCGCTTTGTCAGGTAGGGATGATGGCCCACTAGCCCCCTACACTCACCCTGTCTCACGGGTTTGCTTTCGATGAGACACAAGCCCATCAAAACGCGTCTAGAAGAGAGATGTATCAACGCCTGTATAAGGAATGTTTTGTTCCCGTCTCCAATCGATGTGGGACTTTACATTTGCTACCTGGAAAGTAACTAAAGCTTACCCAAAATTTTGGATGTGTTTTAATAACATTACATGTTCAATATATTATTTTAAATGCTTGTGATTAAGTTGTTCCTTTATTTTTAACTAACACTTGCTTTGTTGATATTCTTTAGAGATGTGAGACCAAAAAAAGGCTCTAATTTTGGTCGTAAGAAAAGGAAAACACCCATCAAACAGGGCAACAAGAACAAGCTAGATGAAAGAAAGATGGATGCATATTTGTACTGATAGAATAGGAAAATTCCAGAAAAAAATCACAAAGCACATTGATGAATACATGTTTGTACTAAGGGGAGTTCTATGGTAAGTTGACTGGTTGTGACAAAAAATAATCAATATTTTATGACCAACGAATGGTGTAATGACACATGGCACTAAGAATATCAATGGAAAAGTTAATCACGTGACAGAGAATCTCTATTAACTATGATAAGTGTACGCTCTGTTAGTTTTGAAATTTTGTTTTCCAAAAAGGTTTATTGTGGTATGGCTTTTTTGTCGACCAGTTTAGAAGGAATAAAATGTTGGTTAGGTCGTTTAGGCTTCCCTTATACAAAACCAAAATGTTGGTTTGTCCAAAAAAGGAAAAAGAATGAAGCATATTTTTTACGTTAAAACCAATAAGAAGGAAATGAAACCTGGATCTAAAAAATATTATGCAAGTAAATAAAGACTTTACATTTATAAATAGGATTATTATAGGACTATACAAAAAAGAAAAGGATGATTATTTATTTGAAGTTACTATGAATTGTAAACAATTGTTAACATCATATTACTAACTTAATTTAATTTCATAAATTAAATCTCTTATTAAATATATTATAATTCTTGCTGTATATTTAAATATGTGTATGATTAGGATATGCATCGTTTTTTAAGACTATTAATATATATATATAATTCTTACTACAAAATAATTAACAATTTTTCATGAATAATTTAAAATAAGTTATAACTAAAATTACCAATGCTATCATGAAGTCATTAGTAATTTGTAATGATTAATTTTCTATTTTGATATCATCGGTTATTAATTTCAAAATATTATATTAAAATATATAAGGATATGTCTGTGTCAATGGCATGGCTCATGGGCTTTATTAATCTTCCAAAAATATTAAACTATAGAAAAGTTATCCAGTATTCCATTATTTTCCTTCAGAGTATGGTATAAAAAATGACGTTGTAACCTTAGGGACTAAAATAAAAAAATGACCCAAACATTAGGGACCAAAACAATACTTTATCCAATATATATATATATATATATGTAATCTACTATAATACACAAATTTTTAGGAATATTTACACTTTTAAATATTATATATCACATTTTAGATACAATTGTTTCATTTTGAATTTATAATATCATTCTCAATGATCAATAAATTTAATTTAGTGCAATCAATAAATATAACTAATTAATAGTATATTTTTAGACAAGAAATCTAAAAATATGGATATGAAATATTTTTAACATGTGTGTAAAGATTATAAATATGAATGTCAAAAGTGATAAAAATAAGTGCAAATTATATTTACAATTTATATATAATTTATTCTAGAACATGCATATATGTGCATACGAGATATATATAGAGTCGTGTTAATCAATAAAATTAACATAAACTTCTTTGGATTTAGACTTTTTGGAGATATATATACTCGGTATATTTACAACAAATTAATATTGTTTTCTTTCATTTTAAAATTAATTTATTTATTGTTCTATAATTATATCATTTAGATTTTTTTATTAGGCTGATTTGGTTTAATATGGAATGAAAATGTGAGTTATACTACAAAATAGGTATATGGGATGATTTATTCTGCAGGTGGAGGTTTGCATGGGGCATGGAGCACAAAACCAACACGCATCCAGCGTGTAGCCACTATCCTAGCACGCTTCCAGCGTGTCGAAGCTAGGGCAGCATGCTTCCAGTGTGTTGAAGCTCGTGCAACATGCTTCCAGCGTGTTACATGCTATGTGCGCCTATATATAAGTGCTTCGTGTGAGTGCAGGATGTTCATTGTGTTGTGTTCATTATGTTGTGTTCATTGTGTTGTGTTTCTATAAATCTATGAATCTCCTACATACATGAGTGATTTTTTTGGTGCAATAGATAAAATGCAAATTTGGTAGTGTATTATAAAGGAGAGGTTATACGAGACTCAAGTGAGGGTGTGAGTTTTAGGTGTCCGTTTCCATTTTGCTATCATGTACCGAGCACCATGACAATATTACCTGACATAATTATGATGAACAAAATGTAAACTACTAAATAATTATCAACATGTAAACTGTTAAAAAATAGATTAAAATTACAAATAAAGTAAGTACACTTACATAATTCGACTCGTGTAGACAATGCACTATGTGTCCCTCCGGAAGTGTATAATCACGCACCATATTAAAACTAACTATTTTTTTCTTAACTAATTTCAGCAAAAAGAAAAAAACACCTAATGAAACACACACTATGCACACACACTATCTTCTTTTTATTTTTCTTTTGGATGTGAAAGCACACACACTACTACCTGATGCATCTACGCTATCACACACACAGACCTATATATAGGAGGCTCCCTCGCATGCTGAACGTTGGAGGAGGAGCCAACACGCTGGTAGCGTGCAGTGGTGACCGGTCAACATGCTGGTAGCGTGCAGAGCTGCAGTCAACACGCTGGAGGCGTGTAGCTGCTTCTTCAACACGCTGCATGCGTGTAGTGTCGTTCGCAACATGCTGCATGCAATTTGGTTTGTTGTCTTCACGTGGGATGCGTGATTCTGGGATTTAGGATTTTGATATCACTTTTCCACCATTGGGAAATTCACCCAGATTCTCCATTTACATGTTTTTCACACATTTCTCTTCCATTCTTAAATTAATTTCTTTAAGTATTAACCATAAAGGGACTAAAAGAATAAAAAACGAAAGAAAAAAAATGAAAGCCTCCCTCCTTAGCTTGATTGTTACACAAATTTATCTTTCAAATTCAGTCTACTCACCACGCTGGACATAATGCAACTATCAGCACGAGACAACTCTTGAACCGGTTGCAGGCGCTCCATGTGCCCTTCTCGTTGGTTTCCACTCCAACTAAAATTGCTTTATCTTCACCCTTCACTTTTTTTGAAACAAATCTAGATGGTCAGTACAACTGCCATATGAAATACCGTGACTAATGATGTCGATACTGAACCGCTTCCTAAACTATAAATATCCATTTATATAGTAACTTATATTAAGTAATGATTTAACACCTTTTTTTTATAATTTTTAACATATGAACGAAGTAGATGAACATAAACGCAAAAATTTTGCAAAACTTTTTTAAAAAAAGATCTAGCTAATGTCAATTTGAAATTTATTATTATATTTAAATGACATCATATCATTAATTTATAAAAATGAACTATGCATATTATATTCTGGTGACAAACATACATTGAGTATTTATTTTTACGGTAATACTAAATATACTATTATATACACTTGTGCACATTATTTAATAACACATAAAAATATAAACATTAGCACAAAAACACAAATTTTTCTGTGCTAATGTTTATATTTTTTCGTATTGCTAAATGGTGTGTATACGTGTGTACAATGGTACACATAGATTTATTCTTAATTTTTATTGGTCAAGTAATTATTTATATATTTTATTAGTTATTTTGTAAATTTATGTAGTTATAGGATAAATGTACATGGTTTTCAAATATCTATATTCTTCTCTTGAGTTAAAAAAAATTAAAATTATTTTTATTCATTATTTTTTTAAATGATTACGTATATATAATTTTGTTATTCAACAATTTACAGGACTTTTCTTTTAAAATGGATAAAATTAAAATGAAAAGTTATATAAATTATTTAACAATACTTATCGTAAATCCTATATCCTAATTAATTTCAAATGAATAATATATGAATTTGTGACTTAACTTCTACTCCGTTTAAGGGTGCACATGGGAGAGACTGAGACTGAAACTAAATTAAGTTTGTTATTGTGTTTGATTTTAAATTTATTAGGAGGCAGAAATTGAGTGATAGAGATTAAATTAAGTTGATGAAGAGAATACAAATGTTAGTATTGAAAACTTTAATGTGAAATGGTGGTATTTGAGAAAACTAAAGTTAGTAAAGTTTTAATCCCATTCCCCAATCTCTTTGTCCGTCCTAAATTTTGGAGACTAAGACTGAAATTTTAGTTTCAAACCCCATCCAACAAACACAATACTGATCAGTCTCAATCCTCCAATGTCAATCTCAGTCTCAATCCCATAAACCAAACGTTACTTAAGTAATGATATATTACGGATCAAGAATTCTATTTGCACACCAAAATCAGCCATCGTGTATAATACACATTCAAATACAAAATATATGTGTAGTTAAACTCATTTTTAGTGTGTATTTTGTATTTCAATGTGTATTATAAATTGATGGCTGATTTTAGTAGCTGATTTTAGTGTACACCTTGCCTAACCCATTACGAATACGTACTAATTTTTTTCCCTTCTTTTTGGTGCATAATGGATACTTTAAATGTGAGATATTAAAATTTTGTAAAACAAAATCGATGTACTCAATGAAACCTTTGTATTGATAAGTGAGATAGGAAATATTATAGTCACACTCTATACTAATATTCTTTTAAACTTTCGAAAGTAACTTTTTTTTAACATTATGTACCGTAAAATTCAATTTTAAAAACGTCATTATTAACTTGTAAAGTATAAAATTTTGATAAAGGAGTTAGTCAATCTTTGAATTAATTTTTAACTTTAATTCATATGGATTTAATTTATTAAATTAAAATAAATTAGTAATATTTACTATTAGATATATTAAGAGTTAAGAGGTAGTTGGGTGTTATTAGTGGTTAGTAGGTTAGTATTTATAATAGCATTTATGATGGTAGTTGTATATTTTCTATAAATATTTATGTTCTCATGTACTCTAAACAACCTCAATAATACATTCAATTTTCTCTTTAATCACCTCTTTCATGTTCTAATATTGTATCAAGAGCTTAGATTCTTTCTAAAAAAAAATTTTCTGATGGAGATTACACGATAGTTCCCACCTTGAATTAGTTTTGTTCTTGGCTCATTTTTTTTCTTTCCCTTCTTATGACAATGTCTTTTCTCCCTTTTTCAATCATCATTCTGACTTTTTCTTGCATCACAGATTATACCATTGTAATCTCCTCTTTGCAACGATTCCAACGCACCAAACCGTGTTGAAATCGAAGCCTTCACGCTCCGCAAATTGTCACCTAAAATTGCTCTGTTCATGTCATGCACCACTTTTCTCCAGTTTTTCGGCCACTTTTCCGATGTCTAATGTCGACATGGCATACACCCAAACGTTCTTCTCTCCGTCATAATTCCAAAGCAACAAACAACGTTGAATTCCGACGCCGGACGCACCCGTATGAATCACCGGAAGTTCCATGGATGCCACCTTCTCCATTCAACAACTTCAACTCTCCAACATTTTCCAGTTTTAATCTGGACCGTTGGATTCGTTCATCAGATCAACGGCTCATATCGTTTCCTTCAGACCAGTTCGGTTCGGTTCAAACCTCCTTAGTCTGGTTCGTTCTTCCTGAATCTGTTTGGTACTTCACGATTCAATCGAGAATTTACTTGGTTCATTTTATATTGACTCATGCCACGTCATCTTGCTAACTCCGCTACTGACGTGGCTCCACCACCACTCCTATTATGTCATGTGTCATATTGCTGCCGATGTGGCAGTTCTATGTGGCAGAAGACGTGCCACACCAAGTGGGACCCTTCCCAAGGTTTTTTGATGTCCTCTTTCTGATTTTGCCATCTGTTTTGCCCTATTCTACTCCGTTCATGACGTTTTCCACTTTGGTGGTACCTTCTCGTTTGGATAGTTTTTTGTCAATTTCTACCGAGGCAGTTAAGTCTGCATTTTTCCGTGGCAGTTTCGTCATTCTGGCAGTTTCACCCGTCTATTTATGGCACTTTCGTTGTTTTACTTATTGCTTTGTTTAATAATTTTCAAACTCAAGTCGACACTTGAGTTTAAGGGGGGATATTAGAGATATTAAGAGTTAATATGTAGTTGGGTGTTAGTGGTTAGTAGGTTAATATTTATAATAGCATTTATGATGGTAGTTGTATATTTTCCTATACTCTAAACAACCTCAATAATACATTCAATTTTCTCTTTAATCACCTCTCTCATGTTCTAACATTTACAATTGTTTATAATTCACAGTATATTTTTTTTTTTGAACATATATAATTCACAACATTTCTATTGGCATCTCTTCTTGAATTTAATGGGTTTTAAATAATAAATTATGCTTAGTTATTTATCTTTCTTTTAGATCGGCCCATACAAGCCCACCACATAAAAATATATTTTTGGCAAACAAAAATTACTAAAACTAATGAAGTTAGAAGTTAGAACACATAACCTTACTGCTCAACGTGATTGATTTTTTCATGTATAATTCCATGTGCCACATGGCATGATGCTATTTGCAGGTCAAATTTTGGCTATCCTTGGCCACCACTAAATAGGCTACCATAGAACCTCCTGGCCCTTGTACTAATGGTAGGTTATATGTTATTAATTTGGGTTCCACGTTATAGATTAAAAAACAATGAAAATCTAAACCCTTATGTGTTTGTGTGACATATACTTTACTTTCATAGTAATAAACATGATCCAATAAAAAAGTGCATTGGTGAGCAAGAACCATACACGAAAGAGTGAATCACAGCTGAGCTTGACAGAGTATCAAAGGATGAAGCAAGTCAACTATCGGTATGCCAATATCCTATTTATTTATTCTTAAAAATTTGTTTAACTATGTATCTTGATATGAGATGTGTTTAATACGTGAGATGTGCTTTTGATCTTGACAAGGTTTTATTAGGATGATGGAAGAGTTATGTAAATCTGAGAGAAAAAATGCAACATCAATGATACATCAAACAAACCTATAGTAATTACCTAATTTTTGAAAGCTATATTTTTTTTTATTAACGATCAAATCTACATATTTTTTTTGTTGCAATGTACAGGTTGCCCATTGACTCTTCTATGGTTGATTCCAATGTACTACATGAAATTCCAAATGATGATGATGGCAGTGGCGTAGATCCCACAATGATCGATGTGTTTCACAGCCTCTCCTCGAAAATTGTTGACGTAAATGGCACTCTACTAACGCTCACTCGGGTTATCATCCCACTGGATTTTAACGAAGTTGAAAAAGGAAGGGTTTATAGATGGGTGATTGATGACGAAGAGTCTGATAATGTAGTCATTACTTGGTACAAAGCATACTCGTTGATGAAAATAAGATGAGATGAATTAAGATCACCAAAAGAGAGGGAATAGATCAACAGTCCTGTAGCATACCAAAGTATAAAAATCCTATACAAATATGACTTATTTCATATATGTTTACCCGTTAAATTATTCGATAAGTCTATGTCTACATAAAAAAATCAATAAATTAGCCATAATATCAATTATCCAATTTATTTTAATTTTTAATTACTTATTATGCTAACTTTCACGATACATATCTATATGAAAAACAAATTTTTATTTTAATAATTATTAATAGAGCTATCTTAACTACCAACATTTTCTTCGTATGCTTTATGGTGGGCATGTAGCGTGAGAGAAGTCTTACATTTTGTAATTGATTATCTTATCTTTTAAATTTTAATTTTAATTTTATTTTAAATTTCCTAATCACATGTAATTCCAAATTTTGAATGTTTTTATTTTTTATTTTCTAATTCTACTTGCAGCAAAAATCATTTATCGTTTCCAACAATCTGCATTTCCTTAAACAAATTATTAGGTAAGCTTATTTTTGGAGCTTTAATTTTTTTTATCATTTTTTGTTCACATTAATCGATGCTTTTCATTTTCTTTCTTCATTTTATATTTATACTTGCAGCAGAACCTCAAGCACTATACTCATTTGATTTTCCATCACTCTGCGTACACAGGCACTCCTCCCGCAATTTAATTTTTTGATAAGGACCCTTCATATATATATATATATATATGGTGTGTTAAACTCTTACGTTAATGCCTTTTCTGTGAGCATACAATTAAGCTTGAGTTGAGGTGTCAACAAGCTTGTGGTTGGATTGAAGATTTTAGACATGAAGGCACTAGAAGCAATTGAATATGCTGCGACAAATTCTTTCGTCACAATCCGGCAAGTGCACCGGATCAAGTAATACCACTTGAGAGTGGGTTATCGTTCCCTCGAGGAAAGGTGGATCAAGCAATATCCTTTAATCAATTTCTCTAAGTAGATCCAAGTATTAATCAAAGATTAATGGAAAACTAAAGAAAGAAGCCATCAAGAACCATGCAACAACAAGAAAACATATCAAGTAATGCAATCTTTAAACACAAATTATTATTAATCAACAAAAAAACAATTATCAAAAAAGATGTAAATGCTAATGTAAGAAGCAAGATCAAGGAATTGGAGATATTCATCACTAACTTCATAAACCAGATTTTACCATTCAATTTCTGCAATTACTATCAAATCTAAATGAATCCTAATATAACTAAATCCTAATCTCTTAGTGATCTAGTTTCTTCTTTATCCTAATTAATCATCAATCTCTTGACTAATTAAAACAAGAAAAGAGATAATACACACATCATGATTCAAATCAACAACAATCAACAAGATTTCATAGAAAGAATTAATATGTCACATATTCAATCTCATACAAATCCTATTAGATTATTAAAGATTCTAATGCAAATTAAATCACATGCTCATCTCTAAGTCACATGAAGAAACATGGAATGATTCTTAAATATGTTTGAATGCCTATTTTCTCAAATGCAACAATTCAAAACAAGAAAGATTCAATCACTCGTCAGTAAATCAAATCTTTAAAGAAATCATGACAAAGAATCAAACAAGAAATGAATCAATCATTTACGTGATGAAGAATACAGATTCATATAAGTGCACATTCATTCAATTCATCATCTCTAATGCAAAGAACAGATGTGAAAGATGCTTCTTGAACAGATTTATGATATTAATGTTAATGCACAACCACATTTTATGTCACATATCCAATTAAACATTGTAACACCCCAAAACCGATCAACCAAGTCGCGAACATGTTTGATCAATTTTGAAGCGCTACGGACAGACGATAATACACAACTACTAAATCCGAACACTTCACACGTATCCAAAGCATATACAAATTTATAACTGTTTTCCTTCATATAAGATAGAGCCGTGACAAACAGAATTACAATAATGTACATATCAAAATAGTTATACATAATACATATGGTTCGACCACATACAACTGAACCTGCGAAGCTTAGGTCCATTACTCAAACCAACCTCTAACTCTTACACAGCTCTACTTCCTAGTCGACTCGGTGAATCGACTCGAACTGCTTAAAATCTAAAAATTCATTTCCAAAATCGACTCGAACTGCTTAAAATCTAAAAATTCATTTCCAAAATCCTCAGTGAATCGACTCGATTATCACCTGAATCGATTCTCTGCAGCTCAAATATGTACATTTCCAAAAATTCCGTTTGAAACCAAATTTTTGCACCAAGACCAAG
>JASCZI010242163.1:8044-27655 GCA_036250425.1 Stylosanthes scabra | reverse complement strand
TTGCTTTGTACATTTGCATTTCATCTTTCTTGATAATTGTTCTTGTTGATTAATAATAATTTGTGTTAATAAAGATTGCATTTCTTGATATGTTTTCTTGTTGTTGCATGGTTCTTTATTGTTTCTTTCTTTAGTTTTCTATTAATCTTTGATTGATACTTGGATCTACTTAGAGAAATCGATTAAAGAATATTGCTTGATCCACCTTTCCTCGAGGGAACGATACCCACTCTCAAGTGGTATTACTTGATCTGGTTCACTTGCCGGATTGTGACGAAAGAATTCGTCGCAGCACCTGGGATTGACAATGATCATAGGGACGCACAGTATTTCAATCCATGACTAGGCACTCTTTTATCATTATTTTCTTTAATCTATGTTCATTGCACTCTGCTCTCAACAATTAACTGCAACCAACCCCAATCGAAAATAAACCTCTTGTTTCTGCTTCCTAGGGAGAACGACCCGAGTCTCGTACTCGATATTTTTAACTTGGTTGCACCCCTGTGACACCTTCTTTTTAAACTGTGACAACGCGAGGGAAAAGGCTTTCAACGACAAGCCTCATCCTGAGCTCCGTCACCATACCCGAAACCACCATCATTCTTATCAAGATATTTCATCAACATTAATCTCACCTCTTCACTCACTCTTGACCGCGGCTCATCATCATCACTCTTACCTTCATTTTCTTCTTTTGAGAAGGTTAGTGCAGGACCAATCTTGCTTATGATCTTAGAGAATTCATACTCATTTACTTTTATCTCATAATATTTGTTTAGGAATCAAGTTTAGGAAACCCTAGCTCAACTGAGGTGCTCAAGGGTGTTGTTGTCCATTCTTTGGCTATTTCAAGTGGTTTTCATGAGATAAGGGGGTTAGGGTCCATAGTAAGTCTTTTGGTTATCATATTATTGAAAAATGTTTCACATGCTAAAAAGGCTTGGAAAAGATTTAAGCTTGAAAATATATGTCTATTGCTAATGCTTGAAAACATGTGTGCTATGCTTGCTTGATTGATTTATTGTATGATGATGCTTGACATATTTATTGCTTGAGATTTTATGTGAAAAGCTTTATGAAAATGGCTTATATGCTTTATGGCCGAAATGGCCTTGTGCTAAAATGCTAAAGCTTGATGATCAAATTTTGCTTGCTTATGAAACATTAGGGCCGAGGGTTTAAAAGCGTTTAGGCAAAGATTTAATAAAAATGTGATCTACTAAAAATACTTAAAAATCGGTTTCTAAAGAATTAATATAATTAAGTAATAATAAATCTATTTTCAAGTAAAGGGTAAAATAGTAATTATAAATGTTTTATAAGAATTCCAGAATTGAATATTTAAATAAATAAGTTTTGAAGTGGTTTTAGCCTTGAGAATGAAAGAAATAAGTTTTAAAATGGTATTAAGGTGTTTTCCTAGTTTTTGGGGTAAAAAAGGATAAAATTGTCTTTTAATAAAGTTTACTTTCAAAACTGTTTTCGTAATAATATTATGGATATATTATGAGCCCAAAACTGTCCTTGTACTTAAGAAAGTTGATAGGTAAAATTATTTAAATAAATTATTTAAAAGTTGGTATTTTCAAAAATGGCCTAATGCTTGCAAGGGCAGAATCGTCATTTCGAAAGTATCCTTTTTCAAAACTGTTTTTACTGTAGTTAGATACATGTGTCAGTGACAAAGTGCAGCTGGTTTGACTTTAAAAGGTTTTGAAATGAATAAGTTATGAATATTTTCGTAAATTAGTGCATTTTGGGTTTTGAAGAGAAATGCCAAGGGCATAATTGTCTTTTAAAATTAATCTTTTTTCAAAACCGATTTTACAGTGGGTAGATATATGTTTTAGGGATAACATGGCTTTGGTTTGGGTCAAAAATGTTTTAAGATGAATTATTTATGCGTGTTTTCGTAAACTAGTGCATTTTTGGGTTTTCGAAAAATAATGGGAAGGTAAAAAAAAATTTAATTAAATATCTTAGTTCTGGAAATATATATAAAGTAAATTATGTTTTATAAATATTTTTATTTTGATATATAAGTTAAAATAAATTAATTTTATAAACCTGCTAACGTATTTATTGTAGTCTTTAAAATACATCAATAATAGATAACAAATTAAATATTTATTACTAAACCACTAATTTGAATGACATGGGACACAATATATATGTATATAAAATATATTCTTTAAAAAAATTATAATATATTGATATTTTATTTATATTAAAATACAAATTAATATTTAAGTATTTTTAATATTTTTTAATTAGATAAAATATTTAAGATAACTTGTAGTTTTTTTTTCTGCCTAGATAACTTTTATTTTTAACAAATACGATTACAAACTATTTTTAAATATATTTTAAGAATATAAGTTAAGAATAAAGTTGGACACATAGTAATAATTTGGCGCATCAAGTATATCCAATTTTTTTTATATATGGACACAAATGAACACAGAAAATATGTGCCAGAACAGTGTTGTGTTCAACACATGGACACTACAATTCAACAAAGTGTCTGTTGTTCATAAATTAAAACCAAATTCAATTTTTTTTAATTTTAATTTTTTTGTTTTTAATTTGATTTCTATGTTTCAATTATACTACTCATTCCTTAATATGATGTTAAAATCCTATGCTAATGTGGCCATGACACATCAGTATAAAATTGTTATGTTATCATCTCTATTAACCGTGTTAACCAACAATGCTACATGTACATTTTTTTTTTGTGTACACCTCTATCCAAGTCCCAAACAAACAGGTTTATATATATATATATATATATATAACGAACATGTTTTTATACTTGACACGAACATGTTTTAAAACCTATTCATTTGCTTTTAAAAACCTGATCGTTCTAGTAGTAATATTGTGTTTATGCACAAACAGGTTTTTATATATACAACGAACATGTTTTATAGTTGACACGAACAAGTTAAAAACCTGTTCGTTTGCTTTTAAAAACTTGTTCGTTCTAGTAGTAAAAATCTGTTCGTTGGAACTTGGATGAAGGTGTACACCAAAAAGAGGTGTACACCAAGATTAATTGATTAACAAATTCTATATTATTTTATATTTTTCAATACTAGATAATATAAAAAGATATTAATAAATGAAAAATCATTGTAGTATACTATATATTTGATAAAAACAAAAATTTTAAGTTATTATTTATACAAGTCATGTAAAAAAATATGAAATTAATTTTTTTTTCTGTGTGCATTATTTTCTAGGTTTCTATATGCTGTTATTTATAGTATAAGTAATAAACATTTTGTTGACATTATTTTTAAGAAATATGAAACTTACTATAGCACAACAATCTGTCATGAAAAAAATATATACTCAAGTTTTAAATTATTTTTCAACTACACGCATCACCTCGAGCTGTTTCCCTTACATTGCTATTCGAGAACCTTTGCTGTTCCTCCATAACTAACGCAGACAAACCAGCTTGATTGAGTGTTAACAAGTGAGATATCTTACTGATTTTTCTGTATTTCTCCATTTATTGTAGAGGCTCCATACAGTTCAAAATAACACAGTATTCAAATCATTTGTGTTTTTCAAGTATGTATGAACAATTGAATACAATATATACAACAAACCAAGCTCATATACTACTCAGGCAACAGGGGCAATCTGTCTAAGCTGTATGGTGAGCCATTGGTGCTGCTGCCATTTGAAGCAAAACCATCAAACTCCGGAATTTCATCAGCTTTTGCTTCTTCATCATCTGTCCTATAATGGGATGGAAGGATGCGTAAATGTACATCTGAGTCTCCGGCAATTCTCCTTGCTTCGAGTTGGTATTTACGAATGAGGTCCAGCTGAAGAGATAGTATATGAGATGACCTGGGAAGTAGATCCACAGGTTCTCTCTTAGGAATTACTGTATGCTCTATAGCCATTCTTGCCTCCTGAAAGGTGAAAAAGATCTTTACCAAATGAGTAATATCCTAAATGAGTTTCCAAAGATTTTTTAACAAATTTTAGTCCTAAACAAATTTTAATCACCAATCAGTTAAGACACATCAACGGTAATACTATTTCTACTCTTATTTTGGTCAACTAAGTCTAACAAAATTATTTATTTCTACGCTAACTATAAGCCTGTTTCGGTGTTAAATAGCACAAACAATAGCACCGAAATAAACTTTTATTTGACATCAAAATAGTCTTCTATTTGGCATAAAATAAATAACTTGGTTGGGCAAAACATGTGTATACCTAGAATTATTGATAGAAGAATATATGATATCCGGACTAATTTGTCTAATGAAATAAAAGTTTGGAAATTACCTTGGTAATTCAAATTTGTCAAGTCCGAATAAAAATTTCTTAAGAACTAATTTGGAGTATTAATGGATTGGCAATGATATTTTTAAGTTAAAATACCAATGAATGTTTAAGTAGCAATATCGATCACAAAACATGAATGAAGGATAGTCCAATAGCTAGAAATAAAGGGAGACCTATTTGTGAAGTTATTAAAAGAGATTAAATTCTAATAGTTTGGATATAAATGTGCTCTATGAGGGAATACGATAGTGAAGCTTGATCCATACATACATCAAACCCCACCCAGAAGGAAAATATTACCAGCTAGATGATGAGCGCCAGCAACGGTAACATTATTGGCGTGAGACCAGAAGTTCATAGGATCAAATCATAGAAATAAGACCTCCATTTGTGAGGGTGCATTAGTATAAATCTATCATTCCTATAAATCTATCATTACCCCTTTTATTTGGTTTCCAAATGAGTACATATAATGCTGCTGTGATCAAGAATAGGCACCTAAGGTCTCAAAACTGGGATTTTGGGATCCTGGGACATGGGATGGCTGGGATTTGAACACAGGTAGAGGAAAATTTTGATATATATAACGTGTATATTGTATTATAAGAAAATTGTCAAAAAATCAGAAAAGTAAAATAAACCATGTATTAAGCTTAAGCATCAAAACTAATAATCCAAAATCGTAAGTTCTATATTCCATTATTCCATAGTAGTTCCATATCAAAGTAAATAAACTTGTGAATCCCAATTTAAGTTGTCAATGATCAATCATCATCATAGAATGGCAGTGAAATTACCCGTATACCCCTTTAAAACCATTGTAGAAGTTGCTTATATGGGAAAAAAATATAAGGTTTCAGCACTCACAAAAGATCCAAGCGGGATTTTATCTAAGAAATCTTGGGATGGGGTAGGACACTGAGATCTCAAGAAATTGACTACTATAGTACTATGTGAACAAATAGACCATGTGGATTGGTTTAGATCTAATGTTAGCTTCAAAACTTGTATGTACTTTATGTTTTTCATCCATTTCTGTAACTCTAGAATTTAATACAGGACTTGAGCCATGTATTCCTAACACAACTTGATGATTTTGAGTAATCTTGTTTCCTAAGAAAGAAGAGAAAAAGGGGGTTGGGGGGAACGGAAATGAAAACTATATCAAACTACAATGTTTACCTCCAAAGCATCAATCTTCTCTGATAAATTTATCTTATCCATTGATACAATATCCTTTAAACCATCTTCATGATCACCTACTAATGCTTGTATGGCTTTTGTTACTTGCTCCAATGAACTCGTCTACAAAGTGGGAAAACAAAGTTAAGAAATATTTTAAGCAAAAGTATTATGTTTAAGTAACATACTAACATAGCAATTTTGGGCAATTGTTACCTTTGTTACGTATATAGGAATATCACGAGATTTAGCAGCAGCTTGGATCCTTGAATTCTTTTTAAGCTTTGCTTGCAAGGCAAGTAAAGCATTTGCCTCACTAATATTATCAGTCAATTGAAGGGCTGCATCATTCATTTTCAACTGTTTGACCCCTTGCATAACAGTAGCCTCTAAAATCTATAATTATTGATCATTTTGTAAGTTAAATAGCACATAACAAATCAAAAAACAAAAAGGAAATGCATCGTTCATTTCTTTGGTTTTCATTTTTTTCTTTAAATCAATTAAATAAAAGAATGCAATCTCTCACTCATTGTGTTTCTTACTTATCTTTCCGATATTATGTTAGATGTTTCGTATTTTTACCATTAAGTTCATTGAATAAACATCAAGGCAGGGCTTAAGTAGGAGATGTGACCATGGGAAGATATTTAACAAGTTCAGAGAAAGGAGAGTTTCAATTCGTTTCTTCCGATGCAAAAACTGATCCACTAAATTGTTATTTCTCGTGTGCAGTATCCTTGTCATCTTACTTCAAAATCAGTTTAATTATACATAGAAAAAGCAAAAGAATCTGATACCATGAATTGTCAAAGCTGCTGGAAGATGATGTCTTACCCCATAACAAAACAGGCGAAGTGGCACTCTGTGTTCCAACCAATCCTCTACCATATCATTAGGCAACTGAGAAGGAGATGCATTTTGATAATTTTGGTCATTAGCCCCTTCTACTGCATCTTCATACATAAGGTTGCCATTCTTTTCAGGATAACTGTTAATAACAGGTTCCTTGGGTGCAATCTCTTCTTGTTCTTGGGATTTCATTTTGCGCACTTCAACATTTGGAAGACGACCTATACCAACAACCCAAATAACATAGAATCATAAATCAATCTGCCACAACCAATTTCTTTCCCAAGAAGGAAACTTACCAGAAAGAATAGCATCAACAGTTGCTTCAAGGCTACGATGAATCCGCAACTGTGTCTTGGAGACAATTTCCACTCCAGAACTAAATGTTGATGGCCCTTTCCTCTCTAACACAGTCTTCTGGACACCCCTGCGACTGGCCTCTTCATCCCCAAGTGTCACGCTCTAGAAAATGATAGTAGAGCTGATGTAACCAAGAAGAATGAATCTATGCACGTAGCTTTCGTTGCTCGTCTAAATAAAATATGGAAGATAAAGAAAAACATAATATCATGGTTGTGTTTGGCTATAGTTCAAGACACAGACCATCTCTCAAGAGCAAGCTCTAGAGAAAACAAAGCAAATAAATTACATTCATTATATCTCTAAGACACTGCTTCCAGCAAGAGACTTATGGCTTGAGGTTTGTATAAGACCCAAGGTCAACTCAATTTTCCCACTCCCTGATTCTGCTTAATTCCAACACTGTCCCTAAACTTTTTGCCCCTATATACCTGCAGCCCTTTGGGGTATTGATCCTTAAAGCTGCCAGTTCCCAAGAATTTTCAAACTCCGGCATGTTCTGCTATTTTACTAGTACCACTACCTCACTTTGAGGGTTCTGCCACACTAGCAAAATTTCCGCAGGAATCAGGATAGACTTGCAAATCCCAATCCTCTGCACAATCTTGGGTAAGGGTTCAACACGAACATTCTCAGCAACACACTTCTTCAGCAGGGATACATGAAACACAGGCTGTATCCTTGCGTCATGAGGGAATTGTAACTTATATGCTACTACTACCCTAACCCTTTCAACAACCTTAAAAGAGCTGTAGAACTGAGGACTAAGCATTTAAATGACTCTTGTGGCAAGGGACTTCAACCTATAGTGTTGGATTTTCAGAAAATAATCTTCACAAAATCCTTAAAACAGAATACATTTTCTCAAACCAAACAAACCCTTAAAGTTATTCTTCCAATGATTTCTGTATGTCATTGATAAATCATCCTAGTAAAAAATCCGGCAAAGCTATGAAATACACTAGCCCTAATTTCACATTCAAAATTCCATTTTTGGATCCCAGACATGTTCCCATGTTGTTCAAAGCTACAAGTACTCAAGAGGGTGCCGCCTTAAGAGCATGGCCACCATAAAACTAAATCCATATCAAATTTTATTACAATTGACTTGTCATTTATCTTTAGATGTAGGTGTTGCATTATACCTCACCTGTATTCCTCCAACGAGCATCTCTAATGAAGGATTCATTATTAGATTCTCAATTGTGACTCCATGAGCAGTGGCAACAAGCTGAATTCCACGCTGTGCAATAGTACTAGCAGCCATTGCTTCAAGTTTTGTACCAATTTCATCTATTACAATCACCTGTGGCATGTGGTTTTCAACTGCTTCTATTAATACCTGAACAATACAACATTCAATAGGCATAGGCACAGAAAATCTGGTCAGAAGGAAGTCAAAACATTTAAGGGATAGAATAGGAAACATCACCAAGAGAATTAACACTCATCAACTATTCTGTTTTTTTACTACTTCCCCCTAAAAAATAATACTCTTACAGATTACATGGTCTGGAAATATATATAGTGTGTTTCGATAATTGATGTACAATTATGTGAGCGATCAGAAAGATAATTTGGAACAATTAGCCTTTAAATAAATCTTGAGAAAGAATGAATTTTATGCTGAGGAGTGGTAGCCTAAAATGAAAATTTTGGTAATTGGTTTCTAGTTTAATGATGGAAAATTTACTACTAGAGTTGTATCCATTCCATCTATTACTTGACTAAAGGAAAATATTAACCACAATTAGTAAAATTGGTGAAGGCAAGCTTGGAACAACACTTGAGTTGTCTCTGTGACCTCAAGTCAGGTTCAAGCTGTGGAATTAACCATGCATCAAGTTGCACTACCTACAATCCTACATTATACCCTTTAGGTTCAACCCTTGGCCTGACTTTGCAAAACACAGGATGCTTTGCACCAGGCTTCCTGTTTTAAGGCATACAATTGGCATACACCCAAATTCAACAGAATTAAAAATTTATCCAAAGTAAAATCCCAACCCACCAAATAAAATTTCGGCCGATTTCCAGAATAAATCAAATATCAGTTTCTAAGCATGAAATAAAATGACAATCGAATCTAGTTAAATCATTCTATAATAATTTGAAAAAGCCTGACTAACTAGTCATAATGAACTCCAATCCCTCCCCAAAGTATTTCTAGTGAACTGATAAATGGATAATACAGCTACACACACTGTCCACAAAAATAAGCAACAGGTTAACCTTGAGCACTGCCATTACCTTATGTTGCATATCAGAGTTGGGGACTTGCATACGTCGAGCACTGCCTATTCCAGCATGAGGTATATCCCCATCACCACCAATCTCATTGGAGGTGTCAACTATCATCACACGCTTCTTATAATCATTTGCTAACATCCGAGCTATGTCCCTGTGTTTATCAAATAAAATAGAAATATATTTCCAACTTGAAGCAGGAAGTAAGGGACGCCAATAGAGAAACAATATTAAAAATGTGCCACCAGATAAACATAACCAAGTACACATCGCCGACAATGTCCTTATTCTATGAAGTCCATAAGTACAAAATTAAAGCACTAGTAAACAAAAATTTCAAGTACTTATTTTTGCTAGAATGAAAAGAGATCACAAGCACCAAGGAATGGAGAACAGAAAATTGCAAAAGTCAGGCCCTTGATTTTCTACTTCCAAATTAGTTATGATCAACTAAAATCAGTTTATCTTTATATACTACAGTGACGTGTGTACTTTCTAAATGTATCATTTCTTACCAAAATGGATTTTTGGTAACTCATAGCACCAAGGGATAGTAATCAGATCGACCCGACTCCGGAGCCAACCCACCCCACTCAGGTGGGGTTATTCAACCACCGAATTTTGGGGTGTATTTGGATAAAATCCACAATGGGGGTACGGGTAATGATCGTCCCGTCACGTCATACAGTTTAGTTTTATATATAATTTAACTAGTATTTAACCCGTGTAATGCATGGGCTCTGTATCCTAATTTATTTAATATAATAAATTAGATATAGTGATTTGTAATAAATAAATTATCCACTAATAAGTAAGTGCAATCCAATAACAATGCATTAAGTATGTCTAAACCGACAAAGCTAAATCAATATTGTAACATACATGACTATCGAAGACGTCTCACGTCGGTACATTGGTAAAAATTTACCACAACTTTATCCCTAAACTTGAAGTTTTCACCAAAGAGTCCAAATACAAAAGATATGATCGCTCTCTTCCTCTCCTTCTCATTATCTCTCTCTATTTTCTTACCTCTCTCACCCCGTTCCCTCCCTCTCTCTCTTCGTCTCTCTCCCTCTGTTTCTATCGCTCCCCTCCTCTCTCCCACTCTTTCTCTCTTTCTCTTTCCTACTCTTTCTATTTCTCTCTTTTTCCCTCTCTTCTTCTAACTCCCCTCGCTCCCTCCCTTTTTCTATTTTCTCTCTCACCCTCGTTCTTTCTCTCTTTCTCTATTTCGTTATGTCTCTCTCACCCTCTCTCCCCTGCTCCCTACCTCTCGCTTCCTCTCCTTTTCTCTCTTTCCCTATCTCTCCCTCTCTCTCCCTCATTCCCTTCCCCTCTCTCTTTTTCCTCTTTTTTCTTCTTTTTTCCATGTTTTTCTTTCATCCTTGCTTTCTCTCTCTCTCTCTATCTTCCTCCCTCTCTCATTCTCACTCTCTCTCTTTCTTCATCTCTCATTCCCTCTTTCTTTCTTTTTCCCTATTGCTCTTTCCATCTCTTCTTATCTCTCTCTTTCTCTCTCCCACTCTCTCTTTCCCTATCTCCCTCAGCATCTCTCCCCCTATCTCAGTTTCTTTCCCATCTTTTCCTATCTCCCTCTCCACCTTCCTCCCTATCTCATTTTCCCTCCCTCTTTTTCTTTTTTTCATCTTTCTCTCTCCCTCCCTCCTTTCCCCATCTTTCTCTCCCTCTCTTTTTATTTCTCTCTCTTTCCCTATATCCCTCTATCCTTATATTTCTCCCGCACTCCTTCCCTATCTCTTTTCCTTTCTTTCTCTCACACTCCCTCTCTCTCCCTTTCCCTCTCCCATTCTCTCTCCTTATCTATTTTTTCTTTCTCTTTTTCCCTATCTTTCTCCTTCTCTTTCCCTTTCTTGCTATATCTCTTTTCATCTCTCTCTCTCGCTTTTCCTCCCTTGCTCTCTCTTTCCTAATTCGGCTATGATAAGCTTATATTTATTATTTGAGTTAATTTTAAATGTTAAATTCACATTAAAATTGTTTTAGTAAAGAACAGTGCTACGGAACCAAGCCAATAACTAAGTTGTCATCCAAAATTTATATGAGTTATCATCCGTAACTCATATATCCAAGATTAAGTTATCATCCGAAATTTATATAAGTTATCATTATATCTATGTATTGGCTCCCTATTGGTCATAATACCTTGGCTTCCTAGTCTTTTTCTTTAGTAAAATATCACAATTAAAAATAGAAATTTTAATAAGCATTTTCAATTGGATTTTAAATTCATTAGTGTGTATGTTTATAATTTTAAAATATCGCAAATTAAAAATAATTAAAAAGATAAAAATCCTGATAAAACACTTTCAATTGTGTTTTAAATTCATTAAGAGACTTCCTTCTAATTAAATTTTAAATTTATCTACGACATTGTATTTTTTATTATAAGTAGCATTTCTTGGTAGATACAATTATTTTAACGTAAACGAACAGTAAATAAAATAATAGTAATGCAACAAATTATTTATTAACCTTGTATTAGCCTATTAGGACCACTCTATTAATATCATGAATATTATATAGTGCCGACTTTATAAAAAATAAAATGAAATTAAAAGAAAAAAAGAAAGAAATGAACTAATAATAACACTCAAAGCAGAAGTGAAGGTGTTTCATAAAAATAAAATGAGTACTTCTAATTGAAACTTATACGATTAATTGTAATAAGATTAAGATAAAATAAAATTAAGATTTGAAATTTTAAATTTTAAATACGATTAATGTAAAAAATAAACATACAAAAATCTTATCTAAAATTCTTCGACAATCGTATAAATATATAAGATTTTATAATTTAATTAAAAATAAATCATTTTAAAATTACTTCAACAACCGTATCTAATATTTGAAATTTAAAATTTTAAACTCAGTTAATTATGCCAATTAAAAATAATTGAAAAAACAAAAATCCTAACGACGACACCTAAGCATTTAGTCTCCTAAATTCATTCTCTAACTGTCATGTTAGCAATTCAGCTGCCCAATTGTATGCTATTAAAATTAAAATTAAAATTAAAATTAAGATTTAGTAGTAATATATAATTAATATATATTGAAGATCCACCACCTGGCTTAAGTATAATTATAAATGCAATTTAAAAATAAAAAATTAGAGGGATTATTCTTAATTTCAAGGACAGTGATTGGAACTAGATGCCCACTAATGAATGCTCGATAAAGAATAATAGAGTAGATAACTTTATTTTGTGTGTTGTGATGAATTTAATTTTCTTTTAACTTAAGACTATCTTGATGTGTTGTAAGACTATCTTTATGCTATGTGTTGTGGTGACCAATTTGGGATTATCTTTGTGCTTAATTATGCTTTTTAAGAACTTAATCATCTTTAGAATTTTATTGATTAATCCAGTTCAATTTGCTAATCTTCTTCTTATAGATGTTTCTAAAGAGAAATCAAGAGTCTTGTTTGGGACGGAGCAGGCCAAGTATGGAGTAGGTATATACTCATAGGTTAGGGTATGGGGTAGAAATTAAAATATCCATGGATAATAGGGCGAGAAGTGGGGCAACATGTAGGTGTTCAACGCGGGTACCAGTAATCAAATATCCGCCCCTCCCACCCCATTACCATCCCCAAATTAGCACCAAGAATATTCACACATCCATCAAGAGGTAGAAGGAAGCATCCACAATAGCACACTTCAGGCACATTAATTAAATTCATATCTAACTTCACTTTTAGCATAAAGTAAGGGAATCACTGACCTAATAATTGTAGTTTTTCCTACTCCAGGAGGCCCAATGAGTAACAAAGAAGCCCCATCTTGAACCAAATCTCGCAACAATTTAGCACTACCAGAAATCGCCCTCCCAACTCGACAAGTTAGGCCAATAATTGCCCCCTTACGGTTTCTGATAGCACTAATCCGGTGTAATGTCCTACTGATTCCTGCTCGATTATCAATAGCAAAGTCACCAACCTGCACAAGGTAGCTCCAACATCTCATGTGAATTGGCAGTTATAGTTACAGCTTTCCAAGATCAATTAGAAGTTATGGTCCTAGCCTAAATCAAAAGGAAAACTATTCTCAAATTTTGATGCTTCCATACTTCTAACCAACTTAGACAACATTCTTATCGACCAAATATTCAAATAAAAAGGAAAACTGTCTCACACTTTCAATTTCCTTGCTTCTAAGCAACCTTGACAACATTCTTCTCCTGGAGAGATTTAGAGTTGTTATGACTCAAGTTGAAAAGAAAATTACAAACTAACACTATTAAATTGTAAAAAATGTTTACAACAATATTATACAATTGCATGTTGAACAGAAAATAACCAACAAGAGAATAAGCTCAATATTTGATAAATAATGATGTGTAATTGGATGAGTAAAGGAAGACCTATAAAAGCCAGATTAAGTAGAATAGTTCAGATGGAGGGTAGCCAAAACAAGTAGAGGAGAAGAGTGAGAGCTGGAAAGAAGTCTGACCAAACCATTGAAAAGAACATAACTTTTAATCAATCTATAAATGGACATAATTTATTATATAGCACAATTATTAATGGTATGATGTCAATCCACCTGATCAAAAAAGACTGGATTGTTCTTTTTGTTGCATTGAGAGTTATTAAAACTTCTAGAAAGTGGGACTTTTTAATCATGCTTCCACACCCCACAACAACTAGGCACTGGTGGCACATAATATGATTCCTGTCGTTAGCTAATGGCTGATAAATGCTTCAGCAAAACGTCAATGATGGCATACTCACTTCATCTGAAGTCTCCAGAAAAGGATTCAAATCCTCTTTTGCTTGACAACATGAAAGCATCAATGGCCATGTTGGGGTTATAACTTATAAACATGATTTTTTTTTTCCAGTAAAGGGACCAAGAATTAACTACAGACAACTGTTTTGTGTGTTTCTCTTTCAAAAATGCATACAAAATGATCAGGATTTTTCTTTCTAATAGATTAAGGATATGGTCAAGATTCAAAGAAAAATCAGAAGATCTAAATCTCTAGAAAATTATATGTGGGTGTTCAAGGTTTAAACTAAGAGAAAATTTTAAATAACCAGAACCAAACCAACTGAATTTCCTATATTTGAATCTGGAAGCCATAACTTCAGTTAATTGATTTCATTAGCAATTAACATCATATATGCCTGGAACTATTCATAGAAATAACAATAAATGTAAATTTAAGTAAATTAGACATATAAAGTTTTTCCCTTCTTCTAAACAGAAAGTTTATAATTTGATGGCTTCGGTTAATTTGATTTACATTTAACAAAATAAATTGAAGGCCAAAAGGAACCTAACATACTCAGGTTTGTTCATTTTTCATTTTTTTTATGTAACTTCGTTTTATATCAAATATAAATTAGTTTGTATCAGTTACTTTACTTCTATAGTTTGCACTTTGCATCTAATATTATCCATTCAACTTAAGTATCTGACCATAATATATATCCAAATGCCACTGATGCAGTGCTTTAACTGATTCCTACACTAAATCTAAGTCAACAACAAACTCCAACCAACTAACAAATTACAGTTAAACCCCTAACATTTACAAATTACTAATTTCTATCACTAACCAGTAACCAACTGCATCTAACACTCCCCCTAAGCTAAAAGAAGTAAAAAGAATCTTAAGTAATCGAAATATATCAAACAGTTGGGGGGCACCGTACCTGAGCCGTAGCGTGCTCAATATCCTGAACTGTTATCGGAAACTCCGAAATCACGAAATCACCGGATGGAAACCTAGCCAATGGTTTCCGCCCCAAATCCATGACCACCTCCATCAGCTGGTGCAGCTCCGGGTGATCACTGACCCGCCGTCGCATCTCCTCCGGCAAAAGCGCCAGAAGCCGCCCCAGCTCAACGTCCAAGTCATCCTCCGGTGACGAGAAAACTGGTGAACCCAAACTGGAGCAAGCCGAAAGACTCGGCCGCAGGCCAGAAACGGTTTGAGGGAAGGAGTGAGGAAGAGAAGAAATGGGTGGAGTGAAGGGTTTAGAGGTTATCGAGTTCGGAAGGGAAGGTTGGTGGTTGTAAGGAAGATGAAGAAGATTAAGCTGAAGGAGCATCGGTTTTGGCGGGAAGAACAGTGAATTTGGTTTTCAGAAAGTTGGTCTTCTGAAGCGGGAGATGCACGTTGAAGCAAAGGGAAAGAGAAACTGCGGAAGATTGGTTTGGATTTTGAGGGACGTGAACGGAAATGAATTGGAATCTATCAAAATATCCGTTTCGAATTCGATGGTCACGTTTCGTGTTTTGCATTTTTTCTTGTTTTTCTTCAAGGAAAAAATAAAAACAAAAAACAAAACGGATTTTTTATTTTTTAAAATATAAAAAAACCAAAATTACAATAATGCATGCGTTGTAATAAATTTACAAAAATACACACATGTTATATATCTCATCGTTGATGGCCAATTTCGTCATTTCGATGGCTTCTACGTTGGTAAGTGCACCAAATCGTACAATTAATACCACTAGTGAGTGGGTATCGTTCATACGATGATTAATAGACTAAGTGTAACATCTCGATTTTTGGCGTGTCGCGTCACTGCCTACGGTCGGAATGCTACATCACACCTAACCTAAATTACTACTTCTTTAACTATAATATTTACATATAAGCCTGTCAGTGTATAGCGTAATCGTCATACATGCGTAACTTATAACTAATACTCTTCTTTTCCTAATAAAAGAATGGAGGATGATGGTAACATGTTTAACTCCAAAATATATTATACGTATTATCGTTATTACATCCCACTACTTCTCAAAGTACATGAACACTTGGCATACAAACCCAGCCCGACCATACAGAGGTCTCCTAAATTGGGTTGCGGTAACTAGTCATAACAAAAGAACAAACAACAAACCTAAGTCTGTTGTTAACTAACAACCGACGAGGCACTCTAAAACTCAGACCCGATGGAAGTGGTAGCCAAACAACGAATCTTAAAACTCTCCTCCCTACTCTCCTCTAGAATTACCCTTCAAGCCTCCTTCTCTTCTCTTCTATCTCCTTTAGTGCGTATGCTCGCCACTTACACTATTTCCCTCATTCTTTCCCTTTAAGTGACGCCTAGATAGGGAGCTCCTATGAATGATTGCATCGTACCTTGGTGGTTCTTAACTCGTCATCGGAGTCTAAAACCCTCGTTCTCGAAGTCCTTCCGTTGCGCTCTCCCATAAGCTCCATCTCCGCTTCACATCTACGTGTGGGGTAAAAGAAAGAAAACGGGAGTGAGAACCTAACGTTCTCAGTCGACACTTAAGGGTCATCTACTGTATCCTAATGCTTACGTCAAGTAGAGGCAACAACTCATATATTCCTCATATATCAGCACTTAGCATTTGACAAATAACAATAAAAGAATTATAAACACACAAGGAAGGAAAAAAAGCAAACAAGCACACAACCTAATCAAAACTAACAAACACAAGCAAAATGCGCAAGCAATGAATGTGCATGCCTAAAGTTCCTAGCGCAGGACGTGAGCTCATGCGTCGGTTGTCTTCCGGCACTCAACGACTACTTGGAATAAATCCCAATAATGGTTCCTTACGAGCGAATGTCACGACAACACCGAAGCAACCTGTACCGCCCTTTTGGGTACTTTCCGCACTCCCTTTGCGGATCTTAAGAGTTGGTGAGGATCCTGTCACCATAGTGCTTGTTTTCGGAGCTATCGTAGAAGAGGTTGCATCGCTCATAAGTCACAGATGATCGCATATAGGGGAGCTACCCCTTTGTAACATGGCACTTTAATTTACCTTCTTACCCCAACACCAAATATAGCATCCGGTTCAAATCACCGTGTTGGCTCGAAAGAGAAATTTAATTGAGGGTCAACGCACAAGCACACCACTCAGTCATATTCAACCAACCGATCTAATTAGAGCCGACACCAGTGATCTGTAGCTCACTCTAACTAAACCAATCCATTACAAGAGAACAAGTTCGATCTTAAACCGAACCCGTTCCTAGATAATGAACCCAGTCTGATTACACTGTCCCATACCGGCTAACCGGATCGAATTAGTTTGACTATGTTACATAGGTTAACTTAGATTTGGGAGTTTTACTTTCTTAACTTTTATATTTATAGGGAAAGAGCTCCATTAATACTTAAGGTATGTAGAAAACCGTTTCATAAAACCTGTTTTATAACACTTACCTTAATACCTATATTATTTAGAAAACATGGAATTTACTTATTTAATCCTTTACTTCTTTTACTTAATTATAAAATAGACCCCCGAATTTAATAATATATATAAAACATCTCTTTTTACATATAGAAGACCCCTTCAGATTCATTATGTTCCTAATACATAATGTTATAATTATAAAAACAGATTTTGAAGCATATATATTGAAATTATATTTTTACCCTCAAATAAGTTACTTTAAAGTCTAAATTGCACTCTTTTACCAAAACTCGCATATCTTTTTCATTTCAAAATATTTTTATCCAAATCAATTTCATTTTAATTCTAAAACGTACATCTACCTCCAGTAAAAACAGTTTTGAAAAACATATTTTTTAAATTACCGTTTTACTCCCTCTCTCTTAACCTTATATTTTTTAAATTACCCTATTATACCAAAATACACATATCTAATTCATTTAAAATATTTTAAACCCAAACCAGTTTTGTTTTAACCCTAATACACTCAACTAACCACTGTAAAAACAGTTTTAAAAAGGTCACAATATAAATGACCGTTTTGCCATTTTTTATACAAATACTTTTTCGAAAACGCCCATTTTTAAGTATTAAATTAAATTAATTTCATCTTTCATTCTTTTCATCAACCAAAACAGAGTTAGACTCTTAATACCCTCATATTATCACCATAAAAACATTTTTCGAAAATATTAATCTTAAAAGACTATTTTGCCATTTTTTGCTTATAAGATTATAAGAACCACTTTTATCACTTTCAAACTTATTTTTCTCAACTTCTACTTTAACATACCATTAGTTTTTCTCATATAAAACTTTTCAAAGGGGAGCTTTCACAAAATATGTAAAATGACTTAATTACCCTTATGTGGTAAAACTTTGATTTTTACAAATCTTTAAGCACTCAAAATACTTTAGTACCTTAAGAACTTCCATAAAACACTTTTATATTTAAAATCTCTCCCAAATCTAAGTGACCTCTTAGACTTCATCAAAATCCAGCATCTCACACTTTTCTTTGATCATCAAACAATTTTATTTCCTATATAAACATCCAGGCCGATTCGGCCATAAATTGCATTTAGCATCAAAATTTCAACATGCAAGCATATCATCACATACATCAAAATTTTTAGAACTCATCATCAATAACCATACATCAAACATGACATGCAAGCATCAAGTTTTTAACTTTATTCAACCAAAACTCATTTTGTTCAAGTTTACCAACTTTGCACATTTTTACTTCCTTGTTCATAATCAAAATCTCACAAAACGTTTTCTAGTAAATCCTAACCCCCTTACCTCTTAAAGATCACTTTGAAAATGATAAAGATACCCCCAAAAACTCCTTAGGTCACCACGGTTTGGAGCTAAGTTCCAAGGCTTGGTTCCTAAACAATTTTTTACAAAAAAAAACAAGGATCGACACCATGCCTTTTACATGCATGTTCAACCGAATGGAGAAGGGAAGAAAAGAAGATTTTTACCTTCAAAGACTTGATTTGTGGAAGAAGATCAATGATGATCTCTTGGGATTTTACAAAGAGAAAGCTAGAGAAACCAAAAATAAAACAAAATGAGTGATAGTTCTTATAATGAAGTGAAGATAAAAAACAAGAGTGGTCTTGCGGATTTTTTTAATAAATAAAATAAATGAAGAAATTACACAAACAAATAAAACTATGTAAATTTACGTTTTTAGGTCGTATTAGTAGTGCCGTGGGGGTTGGATGAGGAATGCAGTAGCACGAGTGCCGCGGGGGGAGGCCACGGCACTGGCACCTTTTTAGTTGGGCCAGTGCTGCAGGGGATAGGGGCGAGACTGTCCAGGCCTAGTGCCGCAGGGGTTGGGGGCGGCACTGGTGTATTTTGGGTGACACAGGGTTAGGGTGCAGCACTGGTGTTATTAGGGTGCCTCGGCATGAGCCCGCGGCACTGGTTTGGCATCTCCTATCCTTCAGGAGCTGTTCTTTTCCTTCTAATTTCTTCTTTTATTGTTATTAGTTTATATAACAATTCAGTGCATTCCATGAGTGATTTTCATGCCCTCATCATTCATCTCACTATATTATTTTGTGGAATGTAATAATGTGTTAGATACTATGATAGTAAAATCTATGCTTAAATGGACACAACACTCTTAATTTTTTTAGGGTTACATCCTTGTTTGTTTGTTTTCAAAAATTTATGAAAAGAAAATTAAACTTGTAAAAACAAAATTTTATTAGTCTTAAGTTTTTTCTTTGTAAAATTGTTAAAACACTGAAAATAGTAAATATAAAATGAAAAATAGAAACTAATTGACACAATGAGTTTTTAAGATCTTAATTCTATTAAAAAGAAATTAAAATAGAATTTTGTCAAGTTTCACAAAATTTATATAATATATTTTTATGGTGAAATTAAATATACCATATTAATACTTTTAAAATATTAATTCCACATG